>JAVTVY010015153.1:0-69129 GCA_036873755.1 Hanleya hanleyi | reverse complement strand
CATGTTGATAATACCACATGTACGGCTCAATGAGTTGAACTCCCTGTAGGTAGCAGGTCTTGTACTTTACGCAACTCCGACGATGGAAATAATTCCTCAGTCAGTCTGCCCAATTCCACGGAGGCGTGCTGTCGTTGGTATTGTAAACGGGCTTCATGGTACGTTTGCATAGTTAATTCCATGGCATCCAAGATATGGTTAAATTTTAACACGAGGAGAATACGTCGCCACATCCGTACTTGCGTCGCTCTAGCTGACTGAGTGAAATCATTTAGATACTGCGTAACGTTAACCAAAGCATCTGAAAGTTGATTAATTCGATCGCGATTAAGTGCAATCTCATCAAAGGCGTGATGTACTCCAGACGCGAGTTCATTTGCAAAGTGAACAACGCCATGGGCGGCCGTTAACGTGGTTTGTATCAATTCTCTTAACTTGTCAATATCCCGGGTAGTTGCTACCCCAAACAAGGCGGATCCAATCTCATCCACAACATCTAGCAATGCCCTTCGAAATCGACGGGGAGATGTACGGTCGATATCAGCCTGCTCGACCTGAACTGCAAGATGCTGGAATCGATGCAACCAAGGTAACATGTCGGAACGTTCAATATACTGGTGGTTAAGTGAAACGTTAACCATACGATAAAGTTCTTGGACATGTGCACGAAGATTTTCAGGGAATACCGGTGGCGTAATAGTCACAACAACTGTCCACTCAGCCTTGACCAGACTAACAGGGACCTGTCCAGTAACGAGGATGCCATTCCGCAGTGGGGTTACAGCAGTCCACACCAATGGGACCGGGATAACAAGAATATATACTAAGTGCAACATGACCACCATCATAGCCACTGGTATCGGAAAGTATAAGTGCGGCGATGCTTATTTCTGACTACAGGAGAAGTCAAGGCTTGAGGTTTACGCTTGCGCAAGTAATAACCATGCGGTGAGTCGTCCATGTCATTCGAGGAGTCTGGCCCATTGGTGGACTCCTCGTCCATATCGGATGACGCATCATCCGCATTGGGCGGTCCTTCTACATCGGACATTTGACTTTCATTCTCATTTGCCGTATCATCGGGTATTTCAAGTGCATTAGGGGACTGACTGGTAGAGTCATTACGCTGAGAAGGGGAGGAGAGTGACAACTGCCCATCATGTGACGTGGGCGCCTCAACTTGCTCGAGAGCTACGTTAAACTGACGTTCTGCTCTGTTCAGACTCTGCCGCGTACCTAACTCAGGGTTGCGACGGGGACGTGGGTGAACATGATCCCAAACAATCTGAGGATCGACAACTCGAAGCCTAGAGACATTGACTACCCTAGTTTTCCCCGACCTCTGGTGTCGAATATGGGCTACCGGTCCGTTAATCTTAAATATTTCATACTGCGGATCACACTGAGCAGTAAGTTTGATTCGTTCATCTGCATGCACAACAACAGAGCCGCCCACTTTGAACACGCCCTCCCGTGCTCGGCGGTTAATTTGCTCACGATGGTACAACCGTGACTTTTCGGTCGCTTCGCGTGCCTTATGGAGTGCATTGCTCACATGACTTAAACGGTCACCAAGATCTTGTGAAACATCTACAGGTAGGGAGAAGGGTAAACGTGCGCGACGCCCATACGTCAAATAAAAGTGCGTGTACGTAGTCGTGGCATGTCTTGTGTTGCGATAAGCTAACAAAGCTGAACTGAGTTCACTTTCCCAATGTCGAGACTGATTATTGACTAACTTCTGGAGAATTTCCTTTAGGGTTCGATTGAAACGTTCAGTTCTGCCGTTAGTTTGAGGATGATACGGGGTCGTGCGCCTGTGATCTATTTCTAGCAACTTGAATTTTTCTCTCAACTCATTAGAATTGAACTCCTTTCCTAGATCGGTAATCACAATCTCCGGAATTCCGTGTCTAGAACAGTATTCCTCAAGAAATTTATCCTCCACATTTTCAGCTGTTTTCGAACGTATGGAAAAAGCTTCCGCCCAAACTGAATAATGATCTACTATCGTCAAGATGTAGGAATGGCCTTTTATTGATCGAGTCAGTGGACCGATCAAATCCATACCAACAATCTGACCTGGATATTTTGGCATGGGCATTTCAGTGTGCTTTGGGCGAGTACGCACCCGTCTATTTGCCTGACAAGTTGCACAACGGTCCAACATACGCATAATGTCTTTACGCATGCCCTTCCAAACGAACGCATCTCGGACTAGACCTAAGGTCTTATAGAGTCCTTGGTGACCTGCTCGAAGGTGCGCCTGCTCCATTACCTGGTTACGAAACCTGGTTGGTAAGACCACACGGGGATATTCAGCATCAGCTGCCAAGGGACATCTCGTGGAATATACTATTTCATTGTGCACCATATGTTCCTCCGATGGAACAGTAAATAGGGTGGGGAACTCCCGTTTTTGTTCCTGGCGAAGGGTTTCTTCATCAATGCTATATACCGATATTGGTACGTACGGTAGGGCACCATCAGGTACCTCAGGTATAATGTAATCATTAGTATCAAAGGTTGCAACCTCACAATGCGTTCGAATCCTTGAAAGCATGTCCGCTCGGACATTCTTGCTCCCTTTGATGTATTCAATCTTACACCCATATTCAGCTATCAAAACCGCCCATCGTTGAACCTTGGTGTTTCGAACTTCACCAACGAAGAGACTTTTCAACGGTTTATGATCAGTGTAAACAACAAATTCTGCTCCATAGAGGTATGGCCTTAACTTTTTCAATACATAGACTACAGCATAGCTTTCCTTTTCTATGACAGGCCAATTCAACTGGATATCCTTTAAGGTAGCCGACACATACTGTATGACCCGGTCAACACCCTGCTCATCTTCTTGCACTAAAATCGCACCTACCGCATAGCTTGATGCATCAGTAAACAATTTGTATGGCTTCTGTGGGTTTGGGTAAGCTAACACACTATCACTGCATAAGATGCGTTTTACTTCATCAAAAGCATTCCGCTGGGGCTGATCCCATCTGAACCTCACATGCTTCCGTGTCAAGGACACGAGAGGCTCTACCAGGTTAGCATAATTGGGGACACATGCACGATAATACCCCGCCATGCCAAGAAGAGAACGTACTTCCTCTACGGAAGTGGGAGATAACATGTCACGGATAGCTTGAATTTTCTGATCTTGCGGGGAAATACCATGCTGTGAAATATGATACCCCAATAAATCTACCGATCTGGCAGCCAAAACACACTTCTTTCTTTTGAGCTGTAAATTATACTCTAATAACCGTTCCAAGACCAGTTTTAGATGCTCAGTTTCATCGTGCGAATATATAATGATGTCATCAACATACACAAAGACAAACTTACCGACATAATCTCGAAAAATGTCATTCATGGCTCTTTGAAAAACCGCACCTGAGTTACAAAATCCAAATGGCATAGAATTCCACTCAAATAAACCTTCCGAGCAGGTGAATGCAGTTTTTTCAATGTCTTCCCGTGCGACAGGTATTTGCCAATATCCAGACTTAAGGTCTAAAGTTGTGAACACGGATGCACCACGCAGAGAGTCAAAAATGTCTGAAATCAAAGCTAATGGATAACTGTCCTTACGCGTTACAGAGTTCAATTTCCTGTAATCGATGGCGAACCTGATCGTTCCATCTTTTTTTGGTACCAGTGTGATAGGCGACGCCCGAGGTGATGAAGATGGGCGTATAACACCTGCCTGTAACATCTCCTTTATTTTGTCCTTGACAACATGCTGTTTCATCAAGGGCATTCTGTACGCACGCTGCCTGATGGGTGGGTGATCCCCTGTAGGTATGGTACACTGCACTCTCGGGTGTCTTCCTACACCTGGTTTCTTTGACTCGTCGAAAACATCTCGGAACTCATGTATCACCTCGTCGATCCCTCTGTTTCCCGTGGTTTCATAAACAGTTCCTGTGGCGTCGATACCCCCCAGTAGTCCAGTCGACGTTAACTTGTACGATCGACTGAACCAGCGCATATGACTTTTTGGATAGTCCAATTGAGCTTGTCCTATGTGTTAGGCATCGGACCCCAAAATACACTGGTGAAACATCTCCGGAACCACCAAAATCGGTACGGGAGACGCGTTTAGTTCCAGTTTGTCCCAAAACCTTCAGAGGCTGCTCATTTACAGCATAGATTACACCTGTTTTCTTAAGTGGTCCCTTCTCAGATAGTTTGCGCCAAACATCAGCATGTAGTAGTGACGTTGACGCCCCCGTATCAATCAGTGCGGTAATAGTTTGTCCATCCAACTTTAATTGGGCCGAGAACCTCCCTGGAATGATCGAGTGCTCGGCCCTACGCCGTTTCCCGCCTGCTCACGAGTTGTTCGGAAGCGTGGATTAGGTGGATTACGACATTCCACCATCCTGTGTCCGGTCTGCTCGCATCTCCAGCAGGTGATCGGTTGTCTCTGACTGGCACGCCTCTGTCCATTGTATCGTGTCGTTGGCAGTCGCTGATCACTCTGGGCTCGCATTGCGGTATTCTCCTGCTGTCGGCGTTGATCACGTTCTAACCGGTTCAACCGATTGTTCACTAGTTTCTGATGTGACTCTATGGCACCTCGGTTCTGTCGGATTTCCTCTAAACATCTCTCGATAGGGTCCCGAGAAGTATCAACCTCCATCGGCACTGCTTCGTCTAAGTTCATGGTAGATAATAAGTCTAACCGGGATGCTTGATCCTCGACATAGGTCATAGCCGCATTTACATCTGCGTGCCATCGATCCTGCGTGCCATCGGCTTATCCTGTAGTGACCTAATATATGCACGAAGGATGACACGTTTCGAGTCGTCGTTTACATCTGGGTATGCACGTCTAACCAAGTCCCGAAATCGCCTATTGTACGCATACACAGTTTCTCCTGGTCTCTGGTGAATCGACTCTAACTCACATTTTAGTCTCTCGGCTTCGTTTGTGGACACAAATGCCGTTATCACATGTTGCCTAATTGCTCCTCATGTTACGGTGGAGTTATCCTTGTCCTCGAGAAATAAACCGCTGCGTCACATTCCTCTAACTACTCGCGCACCTCGGCCGAAATGAGTCCATCGCACTTACGAATAGCCGCAACGTGATTCGCAACCTCTCCCGTTGTACTCGTGATTGTTCGTGAGCGGCACTGTCAGCACGCACGGCGTTCACTAACGTTGTTACGCCCTGTGCTATGGTCTGCAGATCTTGAACTCGCACGGCCTGATCCGCCATACTTGTCTCGTCTTGTAGTATCCTGGCAAGCTCGCCAATGTGGACTTTTTGCGTCTTATCCGCAGTTTATGGGCTTGCGCGAAAGAGATAAGACGACGGGGATCTTCTTCACATAAACCTTTCTGTAGGTTCGTCTTCGGTCAATCCAAAGAACTACAAGACAACTCGTTGAGATAAACAGAGGTTGTTGTTGTTTACTTCTGCATCATCACAGAGACAAAGTACAGCAAATCATGATAACCAAAAACGTCCGTACAGATGAAGCAATGGTGTTAATGCTTAGCCTAGTATAGTATACATCGAACTTTTATACAGTAGAGTAAACAAGATACTTAACGCAGGCTCGGCCTAAACTTCAGTTTCTCACAACTCAAACACTTAATCAGGGAAACTACCGGAATGGACACTTGAGTGCTGGTCATTGCTCGGACAGAGCTCGCCTGTTTGAACACACTGATTCAAATAATATACATGTATAGCTTTATCATATTAAATAGACGTTCAGGTTTGCTAGATCTCCCCAAAATATATAACCGCGCACAAATACTCATCTGATTCAAACTCTTACTAATCCATTTAACAGAAGACAATTCATTTATATGCATTTCTATAACATACAGCGTAAATCAGGTTTAATATTCAAGTATACAATTGACCTGATGTGACAAATCTCTCGCTCGTACCAGTTACTGTATTATCCATCAGCTATCTTCAATGGTCAGTGTTTCCTGACCACTTCAAGTACACACAGCGGTCAGTATTTCCTGGCTTCCGCTCAATTAGCAGATACGCTCCCAATCTCAATATAATTGTAATGTATGTACATGTACCGATCAAACCCGTGAATTGACATTGAATCAACTAACAAACTTCCAAAACTGATTAAAAAATGTGAAACTCAAACAGATACATGCGAGGCGTCCCTCTATATCCATCTAAATTCCACACGTGGTGTGAATGGATTGCTACATATACATTGTCGACGTGGTTAGTATTATATAATAGCATGGTACAATCTCGCGCAAAAGATAAAAACGGTTAGGATAAGGCGTTGATATAGGGCGTAAAGGGGTTAAGGCGTTAGGGACGGTTCATTTTTTACCAGGGGGGGGTGGGCCGGGGGGATTCCGGTCAGTAGGCCACAAAAATGTTTGGTCCCCCCAGACTGAATGTGTAAATATTATGGTCCCCCCCCCAAGAGCAGGCAAGGAAAATTTTGGCCCCCCCCACAATTACTCGAAAATCAGAACGTCCAGGTCCTATCTTTTCATGATGACGTACAGGCTAAATACAAGATGTGGACACTTGAGCAACTAAGAAAATCTAGTGTGATGATGATGCTAATGCAAGTACATGGCTATATGATCAGTGGCGTCGGAACGTAATTGAAAGTTGGGGGGGGGGGGGCACTATCACAGCACAACTCGTAAGGGTCCAGGTGCCGCCTAGGCTCCGGAAGTTCCGTGGTCCCAGAACGCAGATCGCCGGAGATGCATTCTGAGCGTTTTCCCGAAAATATAACTGATCATACTGCATGCAAATTTATGGCTCTATTTTTACGATTTTTTCGCAATTATAAGCACACATCGATATTAAAAACATTGCACATCAGGCCTGCTTCCATTTTACTTTCTAGTTATATTTAAAACATACAAAACGATGACTTTTAGTTCTTTGAAGGGAACTCAAAATGCCTACCGATACGATTCCATCACACAAAGATAATACAAGGAAATCCTCGCAGTTCAACAGGCGAGGGTCCAGGGGCCGCCTACGGCCCGGAAGCTCCGAAGTCCAAGATCTCTGGATATGCGTTCTAAGCGTTTTCCCGGAAATAAATTTGAACATAATGTATGCAGATTTACGGTTCTATTTTCACATTTGTTTCGCATTTATGAGCACGCATCGATATTGAAAAAAATCATACTTCATGCCTGATTCCATTTGACTTTCTAATTATATTTAACATATGAAAAAACATTTAAAAAAACGATGACGTTTACATCATGGAACATTAGAACCAGTATGATACCGATTCAGTTACACAAAGCTAAAATAAGCGGTCCTCAAAGCCTGACAAGCGAAGGTCCAGGGGCCGCATAGGCCCCGGAAGCTCCGGGGTTTCAGGTTGCCGGAGATGCGTTTTACGCGTTTTCCCGGAACTAAATCTGAACACAATGTATAGATTTATGTTTCTATTTTCATATTTGTTTCGCATAAACACGCATCGATATTGAAGAATTTGCCTGACTCCATTTGACTTCCTGGTTTAAAACACAAACAAAACACAGGCCTGCAAGTGGCTCACAGTGAAATATAAGAGAAAATTTGCCAAAATATAGGAGAAATATAGGAATTTTCTTAATAAAATATAGGAAAATATAGGAAATGTACATTGTATGTTCCAAATTTGGTGTTTAATAAAATTATTTCCACTGAATGCGTGGTTGAGGAGACCCGTTCTGCTGCTTGGTTCAAGAAAATGAAATTTAAATGTTTTTACATTAAAATTCAGAAAATATTTTTCTGAAATGTATTTTGCCATGCCAAATTGACTTATTTCAGAGCATTGGGGAAGGTTTTCGTGAGAAAAACTCAAACTATAGGAAATATAGGAGATTTTGAGTAAAATATAGGAAAATATAGGAATGACTAAAAAATATAGGAAAATATAGGAGGCACTTGAAGGCCTGAAAACAGGCCTATAACACACCACTACACGTCCTGGCACTCTATCTGCAATTTTTTTATGTGGGAATATGGTCAGTTAGGAGTGCCGGTAAGTGGTGGGGGTGGGGGGAGGGGAGGCAAAGATATTCGGGCCCTCCTTAAATCAAAAGTGGGAGGCCCGGGTCCCGGGTAAATGTTGAACATAGTTCAAAACATGACTTGTCTTCAAAATGTACTTCCTGAATGGATTCTGGATCCTGGACTGACACAAATTTATCATCAAATGCTTTTCTCAACTGTGCCCTTGGCCGATTTGTTCATAAACATGATAAAACTTATGGTGGTTATTACAGTATAATGCGAGTTGAAAAAACATTCAAGTGTAATAACATATGGCTGCTTGATGGATATAAAGAACAGGCAAACTGATAAATAAAGCTGCCGAGATGTTTATTGAAGTTTATAGCTGAATCAGGGTTTTAATTCTTCATTGGGATTATATATACATATTACAGAAAATGCTTGCTTTGCAAAATAATGAATGTAGAAATTTTGGTCCCCACTAAAAACCAAATTCGAAAATTTTGTCCCCCCCCCCTCCCGTTCATTGGAAATTTTTTTAGTCCACCCCTTGATCCCCCCCCCGGCCCACCCCCCCTGGTAAAAAATGAACCGTCCCTTACTGTGAAACACCCCACAAAGGCCATAGGGAAAATATACTGGGTTTCTGCTTCCTACTAAGGGGCAACTCGATTACTTCCCTTGATTTTTACTTCTCCGAAATTAAGAGACTACACTATCCCAACAACATTCCCATTTCTACGACGCACCTAGACTGTGAGACTCTCTGTTAAATCAAGATATTAACTCCGAAGCTGGGCCCAATGCTATAGGCTATGACTCACCAGGTGTAAAGTCCGAGTTCCACTTTTTTCCGTAAAATCATGCACCCACTATCCCTCACCTCTCGGCAGGCCACGATCCACTGGGGACTTGTATTAGCCCCACTAGACCTGGTTGATAGGGGTTTGCCATATTTTAGGGGTAAAGTCCGTGTTTCCGGAATTTTCTCAGGGAAAACTTGATCGGCCTGGAGGAGCGCTTCACATGGATACCCCACACGACCCATTCGGACCACAATTGGCCCACCTCGACCCCAAAACGTCCATTCCAATGGCTTTTCCCCACAATTCCCTGTCTGACAACTCTCTGTCAAACTATTTTAAGTTCACAGAACCTCCTTGCATTTCATATAAGTATACTAAATCTATAGCCACCAAAATATTCAATTACTCCAATGCTGTCAGGGAGTTTGACTGGAATTTATACACGTGAGGAGGCTATAGTTGTGATTGTGTGTACACCATGCAAACCTGTTGTGACTGGTGACCTTGATGTGGTGAGTGATAAGGACCTGAAATTACTCCTGATGAAAGGACCTAAATATAGAGAGCCGAGAAGAATAAATCTGAAGGCTGACCAGAAGATAGTCCTGTCTGCATTGGAACAATACGTTATTGATTGGTCGAAGCGAGAAAAAGTTGAACCTACAATACTCGCTGATTGGCTGGACCTCACCAAAAGCAACGTCGTTGAAACAATCCGCCATATTGACAGAAGTACTCTTCCCCAAGCAAAACAAGTACTAAGAAACCTCAATTCGCAAGAAGTTCTTGCAAATCTCCACAGTAAATTCGTCATTGTCCCAGCAGACAAAGCTCCAAATCATATAATATTCATGTGTAAATATTACTATTACCAGGTGCTGGTTAAAGAATTGAGTGTAGACCTATCATCATCAAATACGTCTACTTACTCCCAAACTTCAATTACTCTGGAAGATTTATTTAACAATCACAAAACGTTTCTCAGGGAAAGAGGTATTTGTCTTCCAACCAATCATAACGACATACCAAAAGTATACTGGACTCCCAAAATGCACCATACACCATACAAAGCTAGATTCATAGCTGGTTCTAGAAGCTGCACCACCAAGCTTCTTTCAACCCTATTGACGAGGGCCCTTCAAGAGGTAAAAGCATTTTGGGAAAGGTATTGCGCCACTATTTCTAAAAAACTCTGGCGTTGAATGTATGTGGATATTAAAAAACTCAAAATGTCTTACGGAGGAACTTGATGCTAAAGGTCACATACCGTACAGACATGTATCCACATGGGATTTCTCGACTCTCTATACTACAACCCCTCATCAGGACCTTATTGACCGTCTAAGTTCATTAATAGTATCTGTGTTCAAGAAAACTGATCGTAGATATAAAATGTCGGAAGCCATAAAGCATTCTTTAGCTCTGCTACATACAACAGATATCATTCATGGGATGTTTCTTTGTTTATAGAGTTGCTTGAATTTCTCATTAAAAATATCTATGTGAAATTTGGCAACACAATATATCAACAGCATATAGGTATTCCAATGGGTACTAATTGCGCACCCCTGTTGGCTGACCTGTATCTGTTCTCTTATGAATATGACTATATGCAGGCGCTTTCAAAAACCGATCCATTCAAAGCCCGTTCCTTCTCATTCACCAAACGCTATATAGACGATCTTCTCGCTGTGGATAATCGCTATATAAATGACGCAGTGAAGGATATATATCCACCTTCACTGGATTTGAAGGAAACTACAGATAGCCCTACAGGCACATCATATTTAGATCTATATCTCTACAAAAATGAAGCGGGCATTCTCTCTCGTCGACTTTATGACAAAAGAGATGATTACAATTTCGACATCGTAAACTATCCCTTTCTGGACAGTAATATTCCAGTGGGACCTGCATATGGCGTATACATATCTCGCCTAGTAGCATTTGCTAGATCCTGTGTTAATTGTGACGATTCCAATCAACGTCACAAAACAATGTTGCAGAAACTTATAAAACAGGGCTATTCCTCCAAGCGCCTCCACTCAAAGTTTCTCAAATTTGGCGATACATATCGCATGCTGATAGCAAAATACGAACGTAGCGTGCAAGATCTATGGCGTTACGTTTCGTAACTTGTGTCTAATTCCGCTTAACCCGGGGCTAGGGGCCGTATGAACCCATGTACTTCAAGATCGTCATGGTGCTCATATGAAAAGTCACAATCAAAGCGTGACTGAGATACACCATTCTCTAGATAACGACTTTAGAACGATTATTATGGATTAAGAATACTGATCAGCGATACGGGTTTTATATTTTTGGAACATCATGATGTCTTGTCGGCATCATTGAAAACTGTTGACCGCTTCTCTCTTGCAGGAATCTAGCCTATGTTTATGTATACTATGATTGTCTTTTTTGAATTTGGTGCTAATACTGTTATATGGATATGGAATAGGTCTTTGGATTATGGACGCGGATGTTCTTTAATGGACGACGGCTGAATTATGAATGACGGACTAGACGCTTGTATTCCACTTCACACACATTCAGTCGGATGTTGCCCTATACGAGTGCTTCACTATGATACCTCACACGACCCAATCGGACCAATATTGCCACTCATCGACCCAAAAACGTCCACCCCGGATCTGCCTATTTCACTACGTATGCGCAGGATAACTTTTCAGCGAAATTCACCCCATGGTCTAGAGAGCCTTCCCATCGTGTTCTACATCGCGAGACAGAGAGAAAAAGGTGCCACACCCCATACCAGTCCACAAATGTCCATGAGTGGGTTGGCTAACGTGCCAGGTCATTGCCCACTACGCCGTGTAGAACATTCAACTGTACATGTGAATAACGTCATCCGTGACGTCATCGAAACCAGAAGTGAACTTTGACCCGGAAGTGTCCTTTGACCCGGAAATGCCCCAGCACTGAAAGTTACGTCACCGGAAGTGACTTTTGACACGGACGTGACGTCATCCGAGACGTCATCACTCTCACGCTTCACCCTCAATTTTCCTAATGAATCTATCGGATTGACGATCTCATACACGATACTCTTCCAAATAAATATCAAAACACATGAACAGGTAGACTGGATCCAGTCCCTGTTTCATAATGTATATTTCAGGGGTAATAAAGGGAAGTAGCTCTGCCTAAACAAATGCTTGAAACAGGGAGCGAACTAATTCTATTGTTGTTTTCATTTTACTTATTTATATATCAAACGTATATATTGTTAAAGGTTATTTTATTATTCTAAAAATAGTACATATGAAATACAGACTCATCCAGTCTAATGAACAGGAAGCTTTAAACTATCTACTGCTTATTTAAAATAAGACTGCAGTCAAGATTTACGCAAATTAAATTAATTTTATTACATACTATATAAAGCCAACCGAATTGGCGATGGGAAATAAATTTGGAGGAATTTTAAACCAGCATTCGATAAAATCTATAGTTTTACAAAATGAGATAGGTCAATTTAATCTGAAAAGGATCCGCAGACCGAGAAGTGCACGCACCAGAGTGAACTTACTAACGGCCTTGAAGAGAAATTGCAGGTTCACTCTATTAACAGGTTTGGACCAAGCGTCACATTTCGGTGTATCAGTATCTGAATAACGCATAGTTTGGTCAGTAGGTGCAAGCATACTGTGTGAGAAAATGGAAATAAAAATAGAATTTTTGCCAGAATCCAAGCATAGTCACTTTCTAGCTGAAAGTGGAATTTTAGGAAATGTTTTGCATATTATAGAATTCTAACTATCTCAGGATTTGAAGCGGTATTATACGAATATTTTTCCTTCAAAAAGATTCAATTCAAGAACGGAATTATGAAACATTCTTTAAAAAACGCTTGTATGGGAAGGTATGGTTTGACCCGAACCTGATTAACCCTCTTTGCATCCAAATTCAAGAAAAATGTGTCGATATGTAGTCGTTTATTAAGAACCGGTCAAAATATTGATCAATATTCAGTTCAAAATGTACAATGTAGGAGATTGTGGAGTAAATCGGACACTTTCCCTTGGTACGCAGGCATCAATACTCATTACCCCCGAGTACTATTACTATGCATTATCGATTTCAAACAGCAAGTCAAATGCATTAGGTAAAAGTCTTGCTTAGGTATGGGAAGAATTGTGATTTATTAGTTTACTTAGACTTATCGTATTTGTTTTATATAATATGAATGCGTTTATTCCATCTGAAAACTGAGACAAATCAATCCGGTCTTTGCACAAAATTAAGTTAATCCTTTACCAATACAGCTGATAGCACCATCAGGCGCCTATCTCATTAACATGGGGCGGGACTTTAACTTCGGTAGTTGGACTATTTCGACCTGAAGTTTTCAAAATTATCATAAATGTAAAGCTTACGGGTCCTTTCTTGAAATAGTGGCTACTTTGACCTATATATATCATATTTCCGCCAGTTATCAATAGTTTAAACATCAGCCCCATTTTTAGGAGATAGGAGAAAGAGTGAATGAACGAACCGCATTCAAAGCACGTCTCAATGCACCTGCCGGTGTTATCGACACAGCAGTTTTGATGAAGGGTTAACTTGAATTTGGTGCAACGACCGGATTATACTGGCGAGTTTTTTTTTATTTTTTAAATTATCATATGATGGCCACAACGTTTAAATAACAATTTGCCGTGCATGGCGTAATTTTGATCGCGTTTTAGCTTTCTGCTATTTTCTTCGTAATTATGCAACAAATACATGTAACAGCGTTACATAAAACAAACAGGAAGAGAAAATTGGGTTGCATATCTTTGAAAAATATAGTAGATGCTTCGATGCTTTGTATCGGTAAGAATTAAACTGAAAGTGCTGACCCTATATGCGACAGGCTACGAATTGTCAAATGCATTTAGATCTTGTGCATGTCGAATGATTTATTATATTTCTCGGGACTTACAAACGGGTCTTTGTATAATGAGGGTGTTTTATTATTTGTTTGTTTAGATTTACACTTTGTTTACAGCGCGAGACAATGTGTTCATGTTATTTCAGGAATGCCGTGTAGACTCACATCTGTTTATACGACTGGGTACGAATAGACACGTCAATAAATACACCACTCAACTGCACTTACAACGTATACATACACGTACACGGATCACATACCAAGGCTTTCTTTAAATTGTTCGAATGAAATTTACAAGCATTTTGACAAATATCTGTTCCACTAAGTTTCTTGCGAAAAGGCAAAATTTTAAATATCGCGTCTAGTGAAATTTTGCACTCAAGCACTCGAGTCAAAACTTTCACTCAAGTTGAGCGAGTTGCACCCAAAGTATGCTTCACTCAACTTGACTGGAATCAACTTCACTTTGCCTGATTTATCAAGTGATTTATTAACTGAAACAGCCCGTACCAGACAGCTTCGCTCAACGAACCAGAATCTGCTTTCTGTACTATCAGCGAAAACTTAACTATTTAAAAATTCTTTTAAAGTTTCAAGCCTAGATTTTACATTGAATTACGGTACCGATCATGATTGGACAAAGTGCCAATCATTTTAAAAATTTGCCAAATTGTATCATGATGAGTTTTTAGTAAATACTTCATAGATTGCCACAGATTAATAATTTTATCTTTTTTATGAACCATGTTGTTTACAGGTCTGTGTTATAGCTCTGAAAATAGGACCATGAAAATAGGACTTATCCTATAGGGTCTTATCGAGATTAAATAAAAAGCTTATTATTATTAATTATTATACTTGGACCAATCACTGGAGTGAATTTAACTCAGCTCGAGCGCGATCAAAATCCACTCGTACTTGAGATAAGTTCTCATTTAAGTTTTGATTAATGATTGTATAGAAAACATTACAGTGAATTATATACACGTATACGGTATACCATTACTGTATATTAGTTAAGTAGAATAAAGTTGAAACTATCGTATACGTGAAAAACTTCGATATAGTGTAGGCTGAACTACAGCCGCCTTACGTATACATATATAGGTCACCAGACAAAGATACACAAACATCATTAGGGACTGTTCAAAATTTATCGGTTGGAGGTGCATGGTTCAACCACAGGTATTGGCAACACTTACAGTTATAGATATAATAATCATTCAATGCAGATTTATATGTACATGATAGCCTCTTGGTTTGAGAACTTTATCTTGAATGAATCCAAAGTTACTCAGCAAAAACAACTTTTTTATCTCCATTTCCAGAGTAAGGTTTATGATATATCCAGTGTACAAATACCTGTCATTTGCATGCCTTGAATTACTGGAAGGCTCCAAGCTAACTAACATTCAAAGGAATGTGTTAATGCACCATTTACGGTACAACCTCCTGTTTGTTTTTTGCTTAAATAGTATACCATTAAATAATACAACTGTACTGACTTCTGTGAATTTGCTTCTCAGTTGCGGAAGGGGGGGGGGGTTAGTTTTTTGAAGGCCTCAATAGGGGGGGGAGTCAGATCTTTTTTTAGGACTCCGAGAAGGGGGGCAATAACTTTTTACTTGCGGGCGGTTGGCACTTTTCTTTGCCGATATTTTTCCATTGTTTCCTTATCGGTATAGCCTTATTCTAAGTAACAGTACTTGCATCTCTCGATCATCGTTCCCAATAGAAAAGTTTTACGACTTGATGATACCCAGAATACGGTACCCTCTACTCTGCAATGATGTGATCATATGTTTCGTTTTTCCTACTCCATTTCCATGGAGATATGGTTTTACACCGACCGTCATTATCACGTGGACAAATAAGATGAACGAGTAACGTGTCACGATGCCCTTCGCCAGAAATAAACCGACTGATGCACGAAATATTCGTCCAACTCCATAAACATCCGGAGAACATTCCAGTAGCCCTTGTGTGTACAATAAAGGCACAACAAAAAAGGGCCCCAATACAGTTAGCAGGTTAGGCCAAAACACGGCATTGATCTCCAGGCCTGGGGAATTTGGAGGCTGTCTTAGCCTGCGGGGGTGTGTGTTTGTTGTTTTTTTAAATTTTCGTTGCCCCTTGTGAGGCTCTACAAGAAAAGGTGAAAAAATCAAGATGACCGTCATGATGGTCACAGTGACGTCATATTGTCGGAAGTCATTTTTCGTCTATTTTTTGTACCAAGTTTCCTTTTTCATGTTTTTGTAAAATATATATTTCCATATTTTCTCTCCAAAACTTTCATGCTCTTTTAGGCAAGAAAAGAAAAAAATGGACATCAAAGACCTAAAACATCTCGTGCGCCATTGTAAATTTCTTGTGATTCGTGGCAACTAGTGCAAATCATCTGAAAATGACAGAAATAAGATACGCCAGAACGACAAAGTTTCAGTCCTCATGTTCTCTTTGTTCCGCGGAGCTGTGGTGAAAAGTTTGGTGGGGTGAGGGTCTACAAACCCGGTCAAATATAGGGTTAATGGCAGTGCTTTTAAATCAGACCGGGAATTTTTTTGAAGAAAGGCTCGATATCTGAACAGTTCAACAAGCTGAACCCTACTGACATTTAATTTTGTGATATTGAATTAAATGTCGGTAGGGTTTAGCTTGTTGAACTAGATATCGGAACTGATCGGGGCATGCACAACACAGTGAGTGAGTGAATAGAATTTAACGTCGCTTTCAACAATATTTCAGCTATATCGCGACGAAACAACTAAGCACCACCCATGCAGCCAAGTTGCGTTCCTGCTACTTCAAAGAAGAAATCTTTGAAGCAGCATGGAACCAGACACCCTTCATCCACCCTATAAAACAATGAGGACAGCACACAAGACACAGACAGGACACTTACATGGTGCAATAAAGACAAGTGATAATACAGTGCTAGACATCACATTATCAAGTTCTTGTTGCTTCTCAGCAAAATGCATTGAAGCAACAGGAACCTGTACCCACCCAACCACCCGCTGCACAACATGAGTGTTTTCGTTACATACAAGCATTCAAATTCATATTCTAAGTTTCAGAGGATCTGTACAGGTATTGATCACACACATATTATCAGATATTATCATCTTACCAAATAAACTTAATAGAAAATTTCAAGAAATTGTCTCATCATGGAGCCAATATAGAGCTATATCGCATGTGTAGTATAAGCTATAGGGTACCTGGTGTCATAATTAAACAAGATAAATTCAGGCCTGCAAGTGGCTGACAGTGAAAATATAGGAGGCAATTTGCAAAAATATAGGAGAAATATAGGAATTTTCTGAATAAAATATAGGAAAATATAAGAAATAAAGGAGTGTAAGAGAGGTCTGTTCTACATTGTATGTTTCAAACTTGGTAGTTTTCTGGTGTTTAATCAAATTACTTTCGCAGGATGCGGTCATAATGGTGGTCTTTCAGGTGACTTGTTCTGTTGTTTGATTCAGCATAGAGAGATTGAAATGTTTTCATATTTGCGGAGCGAAGCGAGGCGAATTTTTTTTTCGGAAATGTATTTTCTCGTGTCAGTTTTACTCATTACAGAGCATTGATGAAAGTTTTCATGCGAAAAAGTCAAAATATAGGAAATATAGGAGATTTTGAGTAAAATATAGGAAAATATAGGAATGACTCAAAAATATAGGAAAATATAGGAAATATAGGAGGCACTTGAAGGTCCGTAAATTTTGTGAATTAACTCTCAGCCAAAATGGCTTAGTAAACAACAGGGTTGACAATCTATATGCGAATATTAGAACTTCTCAAGCAGGCAGGTCCCCGACTCATACACATTCTCACATTGTCAGATCTGTCACTGTAACACCGACAATCATTTGCGTACACTTCGCCATCCATACTTCGCTATCCATAAGATGGCTTGCGAATCGGGTGTCTTCATTAACGCGGAGCGATATCCGGTACTTTACCGGATTCTGTTCGGTCTTCATCCGGCGTAGCCCGAAAACATCTAAGGAGTCTATTTTTTTTTTTGATTGTTGTTTTTGAATGCCACACCCCCTTACCCTAAATTTACCTATCACATCCAGAGTTTCTGGGTTACATCCGGCGGAGAACAGACTAGAGAAATCTGATAAATTACACGTTTTCATACCACTTTGGAAACAGATATAGCCTGGGCTTACAAAAGATATAGGTGTGAATAATTTTCGTTTCACCCAAGAGGCGTTGTAGATCTGTAATTTTGAACAAGAAGGACAGCACAGGACGGGTGACGTCGGTAGACTTTAGCTGATTGGCTGACGAACTCACGTGGTATTGATTTCAGGAAATACCCTCTTGCTGCATGTTGCCGAAAGTAGGCTGAGAATGGATACACACGATCCCAGGGTCAGTCTTACCGCATATAGACGACCCAGATGGTCACAGGCTGACCGACAATAGAAGGTATACAAGCTGATGCTAGAAGAATGCACATACAACGACGAGAACAGTAAGAGATTGAGCAGCATAATACTGCTAGAATTGAAGACGAGCTCGGGAGTAATTTGATCCGTGTATGTCTTCTTGTATAGGTACAGACAGACTGAGTCTTATAGAACAGTGGAGATAAATACAAACGTACAATGTTTATTGATGTCAAAATATTATTCATAGTGAAGCAATTAAAATCTATTTTTCACCCAGTACCTTGACCGAAAATAATAGCTGTAATGGATGTACAATTCTCAGTTTCCATTGTAGGCCTGAAGTTAACAGTTAAACATTTGCAACAAGCTGACTGGTCAAATTCTCTTTACGCATATATATTTTAAGTGCCTTCATTTCAATATTCATTTCTTGAATAATCTAGGTTGAATAATGCATGTTGAGATGAATCAGCCCGCATATGATGAACCCAGTTATGAAAAGCAAGCATGATTGATTCATTATTCAAAAGTGTCAAATATCAGCAATATTAAACATTTATAAACAATGTTTCTATTTGTAACCAAACCAAACCTGCTTTGCTATGTGCCACAATCTCCGTCAGGAATATACAATACAAACGTTAAAACGGAAGTTAAAAACAAAAGTTATCTCCCCTTAGAGGAGCTCTCCTCTCTCTCTCAGCTCAGCCAGGATATAAAAGGCTTGGCCACAGCATCCACTTCCTCTTTTCTCATTATAATAAACCGAGACCTGTGGTGTACAAGGCCGCGGAGTGAGGGGAAGGATGGGAGGGCCATCTGAGCAAAGCAGGTTTGGTTTGGTTACAAATAGAAACATTGTTTATAAATGTTTAATATTTGTGTCCCAAACCGGCACCTGCTTTGCTATGTGCCTCACTACCAACATATGGAGGTGGGAACCTCGGCCTTGCAGTGGTTGTTCAATGGCAGGCTGAATATCCGCTGAGATGATCACAACAAGACACATTAATACTCAACAATCAAAACCCTGGTCAGTAACCCAGTAGGTAGTCATGGAGTTAAGAAGATAGCTACTTATCTTTTGAATGTCTTCATCCATGTAGCTGTGATCTTGGATGCGGAGCACAATCTTACCAACACGCAGGGACTCGTGCACTGGAGCAATAGAAGTATGCGTAAGTAAGCGATGTATGAATCGGAAGGGGCATTATAGCGCCATCGTAGCATACATGGTGTCCATTTGTGGTTGCGGTGCACAATATTACCAACACGCAGGGACTTGTGCACTGGAGCACTTAAAAGTATGCGTAAGTAAGCGATGTACGAATCGGACGGGCATTAGAGCGCCGACGTAGCATACATGGTCACCCTCTTGCACCACCCTCAGTCCACAAACCGACTTAAGTCAACTCCTGTACTTTAGTCCTTATCCGACATTGTGTTGTGAGTTGACAACGGATGCCCTGAGTCTACTCTACGTCTTCATCAATCCTCTGTATTTTAGTCCATGTTGCTGACACTGGACACCCTAGGATGGACGCAGATGACTTAGCTGAGATGATCTGGAAGAAGACGTCATAGCTTTAACCTGGAAAGACACAAGCAAATCTGCATTAAAGGCAAAGATTAAAAGTCACAATTGTGTCAGGCCTTAATAGATAACTTGAGAGATGGTTGCTGGCCAACTGACTTATTACTTGTCTTAGGTGACGTTAAATGATCACAGATATGACAATAATTCTCAACAAAAAGACCCCTGGTCCGTGACGCAGTGGGTAATTATGGAGTAGTAATAGAAGTTACTTATCTTTTGAATGTCTTCAAATCTGTTATCGTGGATGTGGTGCACACTTTTGCCAACACGCAGTAACTCGGCACTGGAGCCACTAGTGAGTATGCGTAAGCAAACAATGTTGCCAACATAGGTCTGTTACGAGTTGACAGCGGATGCCCTGAGTCTACTCTACGTCTGTCTCAACTCTCTGTACTTTAGTCCCTGTTGCTGACACTGGTTACCTGAAACAAACATATTACTCACAAAAGTGTCAGATCTTTGTACGTTGAACTTGTGAGTTGACCGCAGGTGACTCAGCTGAGATGATCTAGGAGAAAGTCATAGCTTCAACCTGAAATGACATAAGCAATCTGCAGTAAAGGCAAAGATTAAACTCTCCATTGTGCCAGGCCTTGATTGATGACTTGAGAGTCGATGGCTGGCAAGCTGACCTATTACTCCTTTCTTAGGCGATCATGTAGTATGTGGACATATAATATGACTGAGAGAGGAGAATGAGATGATACAGCAAGCTGGCTGACTTGCTGCGATGATGAAAAATGCCCCATCCCCTTTTTGAAAAGCTACTTGACCACGTGCTGGGCAGTCAGCAGCGGCCCAAGCGTGTTCCCTCTATCTGATTGCATGGACATATCTCTCAGATAGAAATTGGTGAACGTGGAGTTTGTCGTCCAAGCACAGGAGTGGACAATGTCATGGAGGGAAAAGTTCTTCCATAAATTACAACACATATAAGGGAAGTGGGAAGAGGTGCCGACATACTGACTGCGTCACATGACTTCACAGAATAGTCTTCTGGTAAACCTATTCTAAAGCACATACCAAGAATCTAACGATTCGTGATATGTGTTGTATCTCAGGTACGCTTTTATTGTACCTGTTCATGTGGCAACTTGGATGATATGACCACACGGCCCCTAGCACCGGCATAAGCGGTATTAGATACAAATCTAGAGAGCTATGATGGAAATGCTCTGACAACTCGTATACTGGTAATTGGTGAGCTGTTTCGCTGTGACAACTCGTACATTGGAGATTGGTGAGCTGTATCATCGTCAGATGTAAATTACGGCATTAACACAAAAGACTAGTCTGTAAGGCCCGATGTCGACCCAGCATCAACTTCCCACAAATGCCAACGTATATCAAAGACCAAAAGGTCTGTACAGGGGGCGGGCCTCGGGGACGAAACGTCCACCAGCAGAATCTCGCCATATACAGGAATAAATTACAACACATATAAGGGAAGTGGGAAGAGGTGCCGACATACTGACTGCGTCACATGACTTCACAGAATAGTCTTCTGGTTAACCTATTCTAAAGCACATACCAAGAATCTAACGATTCGTGATATGTGTTGTATCTCAGGCACGCTTTTATTGTGCCTGTTCATGTGGCAACTTGGATGATATGACCACACGGCCCCTAGCACCGGCATAAGCGGTGTTAGATACAAATCTAGAGAGCTATGATGGAAATGCTCTGACAACTCGTATGCTGGTAATTGGTGAGCTGTTTCGCTGTGACAACTCGTACATTGGAGATTGGTGAGCTGTATCATCGTCAGATGTAAATGACGGCATTTAACACAAAAGACTAGCCTGTAAGGCCCGATGTCGACCCAGCATCAACTTCCCACAAAATGCCAACATATATCAAAGACCAAAAGGTCTGTACAGGGGGCGGGCCTCGGGGACGAAACGTCCACCAGCAGAATCTCGCCATATACAGGAATAAATTACAACACATATAAGGGAAGTGGGAAGAGGTGCCGACATACTGACTGCGTCACATGACTTCACAGAATAGTCTTCCGGTTAACCTATTCTAAAGCACATACCAAGAATCTAACGATTCGTGATATGTGTTGTATCTCAGGTACGCTTTTATTGTACCTGTTCATGTGGCAACTTGGATGATATGACCACACGGCCCCTAGCACCGGCATAAGCGGTATTAGATACAAATCTAGAGAGCTATGATGGAAATGCTCTGACAACTCGTATACTGGTAATTGGTGAGCTGTTTCGCTGTGACAACTCGTACATTGGAGATTGGTGAGCTGTATCATCGTCAGATGTAAATGACGGCAATTAACACAAAAGACTAGTCTGTAAGGCCCGATGTCGACCCAGCATCAACTTCCCACAAATGCCAACGTATGACCAGGCCATGACGTTGCGATGGCACGAATTTCTGAGAAGAAGCAGTAGATAGTAGTGGGGAAGCGTCAATGGCCAATTGATAGTACCACTTTATGGTCTTCTTCAATCACGAAGCAATGGAATTGTTAGTAATGTCATGCACTGCATACGGCCGAAGGAACTTGAATAATAGGCGACGAGAACCCCGACCGGGAACGGTACGAGTGAGATATAAACGATAACTCTTCTCGCGACACTACCCATTCGGCCAGCTCATACTCGTACTGGCGTATGGCTCGAACAGGGTATAACCGAATGTCGTCTACAAAGTCATACACGAAGTCTGATAACGCAGGGATGGAGTACAAACGTTGAGCACACGGACCTAGGTGAACAGACTCATTTTTGGCGATGAACTCCGGAATGGGTCGACAGGAAATGCGAGACCAATCCGCCGTCCAGGTCATAGATGATCTCTCAAGAGCATGAAGTTCAGATACTCTAGACGCCAAAGCAAAAGCCGCCAGAAAAGCAGTCTTGTAGGCAACAGCCTTAAGAGAGGCGGACTGTAAGGGTTCAAAGGGCGGACGAATCAGAGCACACAGAACCACACCAATATCCCATTTCGGTAACAGCTGGCGAGTACGGCGAGACTGTAACGCGAAAGTCCGAATGAGCGCAGAGATATTGTCGTTTAGACTAATGTCGATGCCGGCAGAAAAACGTAAAACCCTAGCCAGAGCAGAACGATACCCCTCAATGGTGCTGATTTGAAACTTCTTATCACGAAGCAGGTGAAGGAGGAAGTCAGCTACTAAGGAAACCGAGGCAGAATCGGGATCGGCATCACGTTCTCGGCATCAGGAGACGAAATAGGCCCATTTCGCTTGATAGAGCTGCTATGTAGAAGACCGATTGGTTGAATTTTTTTTTTTTTTTTTTTTTTTTTTTTTAAATGGTGTGAAGTCTGGCATCCAACCTAGACTATCAGCCGAAAATGAACACCCCACATGACGATGTGGCGGGACTGCCACCAAAAACAGAGGTGGAAGTAGAGACGTCAATACCAGCACTAATGGATTGAGGGATGACGTCTGTAATAAGACAGAAGGCACTGCAGTGACCGAAGTCGAATACGACCGCAATGATTAAGGTCCTGCGTAGAAATGACAAGTCCTACCAGTTGACGACAAAACAACTATAATACCCACGTCTAAAACTGGTCCAACGGTCTATACGGGACGAAGCACTTGATGGAGAGAGACGAAAAACTGTCCCCAAAGTAACGACGAACCCACGGTAATTCCCCCCATAATTCGACCACCGGAAGTGCAACAAAACTGGCCTATATCTGACCATAATCTTGACGGCACCAGCTACAAAGTGTCACACTCTGTCACCATATGGCTTTTCTTCAATTTGAATGAAGAATGGAACTGTTACTTTTTTCTCTGTGCTTGAATAACAGAGTTGAAAAATGAACTTCCTGTGATCGAACCACTAGGGGCACCACCGCAAGTAAACCTCGATGTGAACGCCCCAAGATGGAGAAACAAAGCCAAGACTATAAAAGTAATACAAGAGCGATGTTGACTCCGAACGGAAAGACTTGTCACACGAAATCGACGACCGACGATGGTGAATCGTAGGAGAAACGCCGAAAAACGAGGATGAATTGGTATAAAAAGATATGCATCTCGCAAAGCGATGGGGGTCAACCCAGCGATAAAGAAGACGCATCGCCGAATCGTCTTATTAGAAAAACATCGACATCGAGAGACGTGTAGGCGAACAAACGCCGAAGTCTCTATGACAATGAAGAAATGGAGACCGAAACTGTCGAACTTGACGACCCTGATAAGGAGGTATAAAAGAACGACGTGGTGAACGGCGTTATGGCGTACGGGAACGTCTAATAGATGTATGAGAAAACCGTACAGGAGTCAGAGGACCACGTGACGGCGTAATGGGACGTCAACGAGGTGTAAAGGAACGACGTAATGCGAAACGCGAATGGCGTTGCTTGAGAAACGGCGTAGTGATTTTCCCAAAATCTTACAAATCAGTTCAATTTATTGTACATATACGCTCACAAAAGAGCAGGGTAAAACCTTAGAAATGTACGAGAAACGACGTTGAGGAGAATAGAAACGACGTTATGGAAAAAAAAACTGAAGATGAATCTGAAAACTGTAGTCGAAACTGGAAAAATTCACAGTGGAGTCCGAAACAAAACAGCCGTAGTATGGGAGACTTGAAATGAGATTTGAAACGCATCTAAGAGATGAACACATTCATTGTTCCCAGCGTTAATCGAGAGCGTTACTCCGTGGTAGTAACATCCCCGACAATCAACACAAAGAAACGTCCACGTAAACTAGGAAGAACTTCTATAAAATTTAAAATTCCCCGAAGAGAGCCAATACATTTTGATGTCTCTCGCCGGTAGATGAACTATAAGGTCATAAATCTCACAAATTGAATTGACCAATCAAAACAATGTTCAATCTAAACTCGCCCCCTTATTAGAGGTCAAAACTGCACATAAGTTTAAATAGACAAGCTGAGCTTAGTCTCCGTGGCGCAATCGGTCAGCGCGCCCGACTGTCTTTACCTTAATAAAGATAAAGATGAAATAAATGCTGTAGACCAAAAGATGTTTGGACGAGGCTATCGAGGAGAAAAACATTGCTAAGGAGCAGTCTGTGGTTCTTCTTACAAGGCTGTAACCGGTAAACATACTCGGACGATAGTAACTTACAAAGAACAAGAAGACCGCCCGATGGAACAGACTTATGCTGTCCCAGGTCGATGATTGAGAAACTTCAAGCCTGATCCAGCCCGACCACTGGCAGGGTAAAGATCAATAAATACCCCACGTGCTGTCGAACGAGAGCAATTCTAAAGATTTCTCGGAGAAATAAACCTCAAGCTAATAATAATAATTTCTCAGAAAAAATAAAATAAAATTACAGCTCAACCCAATTTGAATTGTACATCTAATTCAATATACCGATGGGAAAATTTGGTTGTGAAAAATGAATACATCACAATGCAATATTTACTAACAGAAAAATGTGTTCCAAAGAATAGCACAATTTCTTAATAAACATCTCGTGATCTCTTTTGTTGTTCAACACACCCTTGATTACACAAAGAGAGTAATAAGATAGCTCATTAATATGTAACAAAGAGGCGTAGTGTATAGCTTTGGCCTGTAATGACGAAGACAAATGCAACAGCAACAACACGTAAAGTCAAAGACAGAGAAAAAACTCTGCAAGTTCTCTCTTGATCACAATGATATCAAATAAACAGAATAACACTTGATAAAACAAGAGACTAAATTTTGGTAGGAGCAACGAACAGCATGCATAGAAGAAAAACTCCCACAAATGGAAAAAGTCGGAAACACAAGAACAACAACAACGAAAAATGACGGACTGCAAACTCTCTGCAGAACGTGTAATTCTCCGAAGTTATAATACGTTGAAGCATTTCTATTCCGTGAAGACAAATCTTTGTTCAATTTCATACAGTTCAAACGTAATACAAATAACCTCCTGATTGAACTGTCTGGAATGAGAAAGATAACGGTGTTGTAAAGTTGGTGTTCTTTTAATCTTCAGTCCGACACTGTAAGCATTCGGCCAAGCAGCTGTCAGAGCAAGCACGACGATCAGAAACACGGGACGTGTCAATATACGCCGAAAGTGGAGGTTGTAAATCCGTAATGCGAACATTCAAAGCCGAGTACAACCGCCCTTCCATAGAATGAGAGGCTGTTTTCTTTTTAGACAAAACAGGCGAGGAAGATTTAAGACGTAAAAGCAAAAACAGAACGATTTTATCGCTATTGTAAAAATCAGCCGGACCAATTGACCGTGAACTGACAACTCGATAAGATCAAATTCTTTTGTCCGTTGGGGACAATAGAGTGTCCCAGCGACCGGGGCCTGGCCTTTGTTTGTCTGAACAAAGAAACAGGTTTCTCAAGGCCTACAGACAATGCTATGCCAAAGGAGGCCAGAGTATCGAGAACACTCTCGCTAAGTTCCTGTACGACGGTGCGCTAGGCGGTATATTAGAGACAGAAGAAGGTGCCGGGCTTTTCAATTTATGCGACAAAACCAAATCGGGACCTCCAATATCCACATTAATTTGATGTCTTCTACTAAGGAAATTTCCAAAACGTGTCTAACGACCTCCGATAGATCGGGGTTCTCAGAAGATAAGATCTACGTGATTTTCCCAAGTGCAATCCCAAGACAAACATTCAGCCCATGTGTTATTTCGATAGAATAATTTATCTTTACAAGCGAAACAACGCATGTGAGCGTCCAAACGTGTCGAAACTCGCCCACACGAACGGCAAGAATTTGAAAGAATTGGGACAGAATACTCAGAAGACATAATTGAAGAAATAATTTTCCGTAAACAAAGTACAAGACTCTGAACAACAACAGCTAGCTGTATTGAAAACTCCCTGATGTGCACCACTCGAGGTACAAACGAGAAAAGAGGAAGTGGATGCTGTGGCCAGACCTTTTATATCCTGGCTGAGCTGAGAGAGAGAGGAGAGCTCCTCTAAGGGGAGATAACTTTTGTTTTTAACTTCCGTTTTAACGTTTGTATTGTATTTTCCTGACGGAGATTGTGGCACATAGCAAAGCAGGTGCAGGTTTGGGACACAAATGACAATTTTATGTGAATATTATGCAAAAATGTCATATTAGGCATTTGGCCAGGCATATTTTAAATTAAACTGTTCATTATAATTTGTTATATTCACACCATTCAAAGATCACTGGTTTTAATTTCTGTATTCATCACCTCAATACATGTCCCAAGATGACACTTTTACAGAAAATGTCAAAAATCATCAGATATAACCATCAGACATGATCATCAGACATATTCAGACATGATCATTAGACATGGTCATCAGACACGATCATCCACACGATCATCACACAATCATGAGACTCTATCATCAGACATATTCAGACACAGTCATGCATGGTAATTAGATTCGATCATCAGACACAATCATCATACTTGATCATCAGACATGATCAGGCATGATCATCAGACACATTCATCAGAATCGATCATCAGATATGATCATCAGACATGATCATCATACTCGATCATCAGACATGATCATCAGACATATTCAGACCTGATCATCAGACATGGTAATCAGACTTAATCATCAAAGACAACCATCAGACTCAATCATCAGACATGATCATCAGACACGATCATCAAAAATGATTATCAGACACAATCATCAGACATGGTAATCAGACATACTCAGACATGATCATCATACTCGATCATCAGACACGAACATCATCACACAATCATGAGACTCTATCATCAGACATATTCAGACACAATCATGCATGGTAATTAGATTTGATCATCAGACACAATCATCAGACATGATCATCAGACACATTCATCAGAATCGATCATCAGATATGATTATCAGACATGATCATCAGACATGATGATCATACTCGATCATCAGACATGATCATCAGACATATTCAGACCTGATCATCAGACATGGTAATCAGACTTAATCATCAAAGACAACCATCAGACTCAATCATCAGACATGATCATCAGACACGATCATCAAAAATGATTATCAGACACAATCATCAGACATGGTAATCAGACATATTCAGACATGATCATCATACTCGATCATCAGACACGAACATCATCACACAATCATGAGACTATCATCAGACATATTCAGACACAATCATGCATGGTAATTAGATTTGATCATCAGACACACTCATCATACTTGATCATCAGACACATTGAACAGAATCGATCATCAGATATGATTATCAGACATGATCATCAGACATGATCATCATACTCGATCATCAGACATGATCATCAGACATATTCAGACCTGATCATCAGACACGATCATCAGACATGATCATCAGACATGATCATCAAAAATGATTATCAGACACAATCATCAGACATGGTAATCAGACATGTTCAGACATGATCATCATACTCGATCATCAGACATGATCATCAGACATATTCAGACCTGATCATCAGACTTAATCATCAAAGACAACCATCAGACTCAATCATCAGACATGATCATCAGACACGATCATCAGACATGATCATCAAAAATGATTATCAGACACAATCATCAGACTCGATCATCAGACACGATCATCAGACATGATCATCATATTCAGACAATCATCAGACCCCATCATCGGACAGGATCATCAGACTCGATCATCAGACACAATCATCCGACTCGATCATCAATTATCAGAATCGATCATCAGACATGATCATCAGACATGATCATCATACATGATTATCGGGCATATTCAGACACGGTCATCAGACACTATCATCAGCCATGATAATCAGACTCATCATCAGGCATGGTAATCAGACTCAGTCATCAGATACAATCATCAGACTCGATCATCAGACACAATCATCAGACATGGTCTACCGTCATCAGACATGATCATCAGACACAATCATCAGACATGATCATCAGACTTGATCACCAGAAACAATGATCAGACATGATCATCAAACACAATCATCAGACACAATCATCAGACATGGTCATCAGACACAATCATCAGACATGATCATCAGACATGGTCATCAGACACAATCATCAGACGTGATCATCAGACTCGATCATCAGAAACAATGATCAGACATGATCATCAGACACAATCATCAGACATGGTCATCAGACAATCATCAAACATGATCATCAGACATGATCATCAGACACAATCATCAGACATGATCATCAGACATGGTCATCAGACACAATCATCAGACATGATCATCAGACATGGTCATCAGACATGATCATCACACATGGTCATCAGACATGATCATCAGACATGGTCATCAGACACAATCGTCAGACTCGATCATCATACATGAACCAAAGTACATGTATTAGGTCCATATTCTATGTACATGGTGTACTTGGTTCACAAGTCCATATGTAAGACCCAGTCCATGCCGTTTGTCAAAACCCAAGTACGTGTACTACAGGTCCATAGTCTGTGTACCAGGTTCACAAGTCCATATGTAAGACCCAGTCCATGCTGTTTGTCAAATCCCAAGCACATGTACTACAGGTCCATAGTCTGTGTACCAGGTTCACAAGTCCATATGTAAGACCCAGTCCATGCCGTTTGTCAAAACCCAAGTACTATAGGTCCATAGTCTACGTACTAGGTTCACAAGTCCATATGTAAGACTTAAGTCTGTGTACTGGGTTCTGTAGACCCAGTCCATGTCCACTGTTCAATCTTGAAAAAATATGAGATAATCCCAATAGTCATGATAGTTATATGGAGGGAGCTGATGAAACATTCAACCAATCATATGTAGTTTCCAAAGAGATAACTCCAGTCATATTTCATGCCATATGATCCTTTCTCTTTATTCAAACAAACAATTGGTTGTACGTTCGCACTACAGTCATTTTGAAAGCGGCATATATTAAGTTTATGCATATAATTTAACTCTGACATAAATCTCAGTCATTTTATTATGACCAAAATTGATATAAAAATTATAACTGGTTTATTGGATTAATAAAGTTTTATGACATTAAAATCTTGATTTTTTTAAACACGTGCTTGACAAATACTTTTGTTTTTGATAATTAATGCATTCAATTAACAAGTTTTTCATTTACGACAACACACTCGATCAATTTCACTTAAAAATCAAGAAAAAAATAACATTACGTGTGGGCGTCATATCATATATTAATGATTTTTATGAATACAT
The DNA here is from genome assembly GCA_036873755.1 of Hanleya hanleyi. NCBI lineage: Eukaryota > Metazoa > Mollusca > Polyplacophora > Lepidopleurida > Hanleyidae > Hanleya > Hanleya hanleyi. The sequence goes on along the minus strand of JAVTVY010015153.1, from coordinate 39,252 downwards.
ATATCATTGGAATTCAAGTCAATCTGGTTCATCTACTCCTGGTGTAGCTCTATTAAGATATACAGATGAAATCTACTATTAAGAAGAGTCTGCCTTATAAATGACTTGTAATTGTTACTATCAATCAATACATGTTTGTGTCAAATTCTGAGTAAGTCTGGTCAATTAATGCCACAAATTGTTTGAGAAAACTCACTCATTATACTGATATATGCACTTTAATTTATACCCTTACCCTCCCATTGAATCACACAATAAATTATTCTTAAGAGTTAACTCAACCAAGGATAAGCCTGAATGCCTTTCAGCATAGGTCCACCATTACGGTCCATATATTTGAATAAAATGTTCTAGAATTTATATAAGCAGTAAAAAGCTAAGTAATTATATATACAATATCCTAAATATTTGATCGACCGATTTCACAGAATTTTATACAATTTTATGTTGAAAATCTTCATAATAAAAGAGTATAACTATAAATGATACAGAGGCTTAATTACATTCTTCAAAAATACATACATATTTAGAGATCTTCCCGAAAATACATACCGTACTTATGTTGTGGTTATTACTGGCATCTACATATTGTCAGCAGATGTCATTATAGTTTTTGACATATAATTAGTGTAACAAACAGGGTTTATAACTGATATGTACATTTATAATTTTCTGCACCAACAGTTTTTTCAGGATTTTTTTTTATCTGTTTATGCTAATGTTTATGTTGTAATTTGAATTCGAGCAGAACCAAAACAGATTTTTTTTTTTTTGCCTTTTACCTGCTATTATAACAGAGCCATAAGACATGTACATGTAAATTTGTAAAATGAACATGTACCTCAATTGTATTTCATTGCTATTTAATATTTGTTTATTGTGAGTTGGCATAAAATGTATACAGTTAAAATTGCCATATATTAAGGCTGTGGATATTAGTTACTGGTAGAGGTATGCGCTTGATAGAGGTTATGTAACACATGTTGGAATTAGGATTTAGGGGTTTGAGTATTGATTATAATAGGATGTTTTGATAACAGTTGACATTTAATTAGTGTTGTTAGACCATTTCTGACCAGCTGGTGCAAAGACAGGAGCCAGGTGTCAATTGTAGTCAGACTGTCATTTTAGTATAAGATAATCCTTTGTTGTTATTATATTAGGTCAGACTCCCTACTGTTATTGGAGATGTCATATAGAATGAACAGGATAACCGATAGACATGTCAAGACATTAGAATTACTTATATAATAGTCAAACAGTATTTGTGATTGTTAGGAATCACTACCTGGAGATCTCGCTAAAACCCCAATGATATAAATATTGGGCAGTATGAAATTAAGTCAGTTCACTTTTAGAATTCATCTTGGCATGCGACTTTGCAGCGCCAAGGCAGTTAGTAAATATAAGTTATATAGGTAACACTTGTAAATGTAGGTTGCTATATGTACTAACATATAGTTTCTGTAATAACTGGAAGTGCTGTATAATTGTGTATATTAGAATTAATATTACATCAAGGTTAGATAATTAGATCAGGGTAAATAAAGCTAGGTTGTGTTATATTTAACATGGACTACGACTTACTTATTAATGTGATAACCAGTGAGCCAACCTGGTTATAGATGATGGAGATACCCGGCCTGTAATCTTCTAAGATTGACAGACTTTCCCAGTACAAACTGCTCTTAGCTCCCCAAACTAAGAGATTTCATATCGGAATATATATGATGACATCGGAATATGCAACGAATGGTGAACACCCAAGGAAAAACAACACACGAATGATTAGACGAAGATGAAATAATTCAAGCCGCCTTTGATGACTGACAGAACCAGCTAAGGAGCCTGAGTACCAAGAAAGAGGGACAAACACCAAGAGTAAGTATAATCGCCATATGATTTACTAACTAGCTTGTTTTATCTATCTTGTCTTGGAAATTCAAACTGATTTAACCTTAAACAGTAAAATGGCCAGCTGGAAGTGCAACAAACACAACTGTCAAAAAGTTGGTAGAGCTTACAATAGCATACATTGTCAAGTGAGACCTAACATTTCTCTCACAACACCCCTTGAGAAAAGCTCAGTGCATATCAAGGTTGGCAAGTTAAAAACACATGCTTTAGTCGACACAGGGGCAGGCATCTCTTGCATTTCACAAAGGTGTTTGCAGAAAGCCTACCCAAATGCAGTCGTTAATACATGTAATTTACGAGCCATTACAGGTGTTTGTGGTGAAGTTCATTCTGTGTTAGGTGTAGTGAATCTACCAATTCAATTTGAAGATCTTGAAGAGCTCAATGGAGAATTCTGTGTATTTAAAACATTACACAAAGATGTAATTTTAGGAGAGGATTTCCTAAGGAAATATGATGCAAACATTGATTTTAAAAGGAACAAACTATTGCTTTGCAATGGTCAGTTTAACATTTCCATGGCGACTGAAACAAACAACAAAACATATGGACATAAAGAATCTGGGAGTGCCAAAACAACAGACATTATTCTGGTTAAACCAAAGCGTGAAATAAATTTTCCTGTATATGTACCTGAAGCAGGTGATGGAAATTTGATCTTATTGGAGCCAATAGAGTCACTTTCAGCAAAATATAGCATTGCAGGTGCGCGCACTGTCGCAAAAGTTAAAAACAAAATGGCTATTTACAAAGTAATGAACCCATCCAACCTTCCTGTCTATATCGAGAAGCATGCAACAATTGCCACATTTCACGTAGTTACACCAGACTCTATTACAACAATGAAACAAGAGAATACGTCAAACAACTCCGCTGATGTAAATTTCATGGAAGGAGACACGAAAAGTGATGCTTATTATGCTAACCTAGCACGAGACCTAGGAATAACACTAGACGATTCCATACTTACACCCAAGCAAAAGGAGTCATTTTTAGCATTTCTTGGTCGTAACCGTGATGTTTTTGCCAAAGATATGAGTGAATTAGGCAAAGCTAGTGCGCATTATCACAGAATTTTCACTAAAACGGAAAAACCAATTTATTCACGTCCTTATCGACAAAGTCCCCAGACAAAACAGCGGTGTGATGAATTAGTGAAAGAAATGCTGGAAAATAACATAGTTGAACCATCACTATCTGAATGGTCATCCCCTGTAGTGCTTGTGAAAAAGAAAAATGGAAAATATAGATTTGCAGTAGACTATCGCAAGCTGAATGCGATCACAGAACCAATTTCTTTTCCCCTCCCATTGTTATCAGATGCTATCGACTCTGTAGCACAGGCAAAGTCTAAAATATTTTCTGTTCTTGACCATATTCGAGTACTAAAGGAATATGTATATAATTAGTTACTGCTTACAAGTTGTTACATTATATGTTGATGTATTGATGTAGTTTGTTATAATTCCCACTAACATGACTAACTTATTTTATGTTGTGAAAAATCCAAGGATCTTGCGGATGTAAGGTTTGCACTTTATACTCTCATGTATGTATGTATATGCATACATGAACACTACCTACATGTATGTTTATTCTTTCCTCGAAAATAATTGTTTAATAACACTTAAAAATTATGTGAGTCATTCATCTTGACAAAATAAAGTATAGTTTCTCTGTTGTGCTCTTTCACTGAGGCACCGGTTGAAAATCAAGTGCTAGGGTCAGACTTGTCTGCAGCAAGTCTTCCCATCAAACTTTTTCAGCCAGGGTTTCAAGTGAAAAGCAACATTACATTTTCTATTTTTGATTTTCAGGCATTATATTAATTATCCAACAGGATTTCTTTCTCAATTTCATTCATTTATGTTCTTTACAATAGATCACTGTGTCAGAATAAGTATTACTGACTTGACTAGAACCTATATCTCTCTTTACATAGTGATCAGTGTCCTTGTTTTGCATTTGCAATATTGTATCTAAACAAGAATATATATGTACATAGTCCTCAATATAACCCATGTATGTAAGTATGTAAATGATGTAGTGATACATGTAACAAAATTATAAAAAAAGAAGAAAAAAAAATGAAGATTAACTAAATAATCACTCTTGAATAATAATGAATATCTTTGCGCCAACTCTATGTATACAAATTTAAACATTGCTAACTCTCTGCATTTCACATCTGAGTGTTTCAGCTGTATGGTGTCCACAGACAGAAGTGACCCAAGAAAGCCACGAGCAAAAGCTCCCCATATTCCAGACAAGTATCAGCGACCTCAGCCACAGTTCAACATTACACAGGAACCTTCAACTTCAATCAACATCACATAAGAACTTCTAAAAACTCCACCAAACATCGATTAAAATGACTACCACAGACAATTTATTACAGTTTCGGGACGAAACTTATTCGGGGACGGAGGGAACTATAACAGAGCCATAAGACATGTACATGTAAATTTGTAAAATGAACATGTACCTCAATTGTATTTCATTGCTATTTAATATTTGTTTATTGTGAGTTGGCATAAAATGTATACAGTTAAAATTGCCATATATTAAGGCTGTGGATATTAGTTACTGGTAGAGGTATGCGCTTGATAGAGGTTATGTAACACATGTTGGAATTAGGATTTAGGGGTTTGAGTATTGATTATAATAGGATGTTTTGATAACAGTTGACATTTAATTAGTGTTGTTAGACCATTTCTGACCAGCTGGTGCAAAGACAGGAGCCAGGTGTCAATTGTAGTCAGACTGTCATTTTAGTATAAGATAATCCTTTGTTGTTATTATATTAGGTCAGACTCCCTACTGTTATTGGAGATGTCATATAGAATGAACAGGATAACCGATAGACATGTCAAGACATTAGAATTACTTACATAATAGTCAAACAGTATTTGTGATTGTTAGGAATCACTACCTGGAGATCTCGCTAAAACCCCAATGATATAAATATTGGGCAGTATGAAATTAAGTCAGTTCACTTTTAGAATTCATCTTGGCATGCGACTTTGCAGCGCCAAGGCAGTTAGTAAATATAAGTTATATAGGTAACACTTGTAAATGTAGGTTGCTATATGTACTAACATATAGTTTCTGTAATAACTGGAAGTGCTGTATAATTGTGTATATTAGAATTAATATTACATCAAGGTTAGATAATTAGATCAGGGTAAATAAAGCTAGGTTGTGTTATATTTAACATGGACTACGACTTACTTATTAATGTGATAACCAGTGAGCCAACCTGGTTATACTATTTATGGTATTACCACAATGCAATATTAAACATTTATAAATAATGTTGGTGTTTGTTATCAAATCAAACCTGTTATCACTTAAATGCCAATATTCCTCCATTTGGAGATCTCCTGCAAACAAAATTATCTCCCCTGATCGTCGCGTCGATCGTCCGCCAGGTGGCGTGCTCTCCGCGCATGTCCTTCCTCTTTTTCCCATGCTGTGCAAGACCTGTTTTGAGTCAAGGCCGAGCAAAGAGGGGAGGATGGGTTGGCCAAATCAACGTTGATAACAGGTTTGATTTGATAACAAACACCAACATTATTTATAAATGTTTAATGTTTGTGTCTCAAATCTTCACCTGTTATCACTTAAATGCCAGACTCCCAACAGAGGAGGTTGGGTAGCCGGCCTTGTGACTTGCTTTTGGATTAAGCGGAGCACGCCTTGTTCTGATTTTGTAAATCTAATATGCCTAGTAATATCCTGATAATTCCCGTGTCGTATAGAGGCGTAGGGAGTTCAAGGTATTACAAGTAATGCGGCGAGAGGTGGACTCTGTTCCTACCCTTTGCTCGCATACTTGGCTAGATAATCAGATGCCATCGTGATGCCTTGAAGTCCCTTCGTCTCCGACATGGTATGTCTTCTATACTTACCGAATTGTCGGGATCTTGCTTGCTTGAGCGGCGCCCCCCCCCCCCTTTTCTTGATGGAATTAGTGGACTACACGCTGGGCTGCTGCTAACGGGCCCAACGTAGTCACCCTGTCTGTTTGTACAGACATATCCCTAAGATAAAAGTCAGCAAAGGTAGAGTTTACAGTCCATGCACAGGCTTGAACGATCTCGTCTAGTGACAAGTTTTTCCAGAGCGGCCAGGACGCAGCAATAGCTCTAATCTCATGAGATGATGCCTTCGACAATAGGGGAGGAGCATCGATGGCGAGTTGGTATGTCCAGTGTATCGTCTTCCTCAACCAAGATGCAACTGTATTTTTCGCAATGTCCGCAGATGCTCCCGGATGTAGTGATAGAAATAGGAGACGTCTAGATCCTCTAGTAGAGTCTGTTCTCTGTAAATAGCATCGTAGGGCTCTAACTGGACATAAGACTCTGTCGTTCTCCAGTGGGCCTACGAAGTCTGTAAGTGCTGGGATCTGATATAGTCTTTGAGCACATGGTCCCTGACGTGTTGATTCATTCTTGGCGATGAATTCCGGAATCGGACGGAAGGATATAGTTTTCCAGCCTGCGGTCCATGCCAGGGAGCTGCGTTCTAATGCGTGAAGTTCGGAGACTCTAGTGGCCAGAGCGAACGCTGTTAAGAAGACTGTCTTGTAAGACAGTGCCTTGATCGTAGCCGACTGTAACGGTTCAAATGGTGGGCGTAGAAACGCACTCAGTACAACTCCAAGGTCCCACTTCGGTAGCAGTTGTCTTGTCCGGCGGGACTGTAAGGCGAAAGACTGGAGAAGAGCCGCAACGTTGATATCATGTCCAATATCAATTCCTGAAGTTAGTCTTATGACTCGGGATAACGCAGAACGGTATCCTTCTATGGTGCTTAACTTGAATTCCTTGTCTCGATGCAGGTGCAATAGGAAGTCAGCTATCACTGGAACAGAGGCAGTGTCGGGATCGATGTCTCTGGTCCCACACCAGCTACGGAAGTAAGCCCACTTGGCCTGGTAAAGTCTAGAGGTGGATGGTCTGTTTGCTGTCGCCATCGCCTCTGTAACTGGCTTTGAAAACCCCTGGTCTGCAAGGTATTCCCTGATAATCTGCAGGCGTGAAGGTTGAGCCACTGTGGATCGTGGTGTAGGATACCCTGCCATTGGTCTAGTAGTCGGTGCCACGGAGGTAGCTGACGAGGGAAGTCGGTCAGTAGCTGGACTAGTGATGGGAACCATGGGCGATGCGGCCACCACGGTACTACGAGCAGGATAACACTGTTGTGCTCTGTTATCTTGTTCAAGACTGCCTGAATAAGCGCTATTGGTGGAAATGCGTAGGCGATGAGGTTGTCCCAACTGATTGACATGGCGTCGACTGCCCAGGCTAGCGGGTCGAGCATCGGGCTGACGAAGATTGGTAACTGAGTGTTGTCCCTTGTTGCGAACAGGTCTACTAGGGGCTGTTCCCAAATCGATGACACTTGACGAAAAGCCTCTGTGTGGAGATGCCACTCCGTTTGTAGAATTTTGTCCGGGCGTGAAAGACTGTCTGCAATGACGTTCAGGTGACCGGGTACATGTCGTGCTCGGATCCGGCACCGATGAATCTGTGCCCAGGTGAAGAGAGACCACGTCTCCTGGAACAGCAGTCGGGACTTCGTTCCCCCCAGCTTGCTGATGTAGCTTACTACTGTCGTGTTGTCCGATGCGATCATCAGAGAGCTGCCGAACAGTTGAGGGCTCCAGTGCTGGACTGCCATGTTCACTGCTGTCATCTCCAGTACATTGATGTGTTGTGTCTTCTGTTGTGGAGACCACCTGCCGGCTATCTTTAACTCTCCCAGGTGGGCTCCCCAGCCCGTGAGTGATGCGTCGGAGAATAGATTCTTGTTCGACGGTGACCAGCGGAGTGGAATCCCGAACATGACGTTCTCCCTGGACTGCCACCATTCCAGAAACTGATGCAAGTGCTGAGGAACTGGTACTCCAGGGTTGATGGCCGAAGCTCGTAGATACGGCTGCAGGTGGAACTGTAACGGTCGTAGCTGAAGTCGTCCGTACTGTGTCAGATCCTGAGTTGATGTCAGCAATCCCAGTAGACTTTGCCGAAGACGTAAGGGTTGTGATTGGAAAGATAAAAATCTTTGGATGATAAACTGTATCTTTGTCCAACGTTCTTCCGGGGGCAGGATGATCCGCATCTGTGTGTCGAATACTGCTCCGATGTATTGTCGTCTCTGAGCAGGCTCTAGTTCCGACTTCGTTGGATGTGGGATGAATCCGAGATACTTCAGGAGTTGAATGATGAATTGTATCTGGGACTTGAGTACTGACTTCCTTGACCCCCACACAAGGATGTCGTCGATGTATGCCTCTATGTTGATACCCCTTAGGTGAAGGAAGGCCATGATTGGTGACGTGATTCTTGTGAAGCACCAAGGGGCGATGGAGATGCCGAACGGCAGGACCTGCCACTCGAACCGTCTCCCGGCGATGATGAATCGAAGATATCGACGATGATGTTGATGAATGGCAACATGAAGGTATGCATCCTGGAGGTCGATGGAGGCTAGCCAATCGTCCGGTTGTAGGCGGGACCGTAATGCTGGAACCGATGTCATTTTGAAGTGTGGAGGTGGTGCCAGAGTGTCGTTGAGTCGACGTAGGTCTATAATCATGCGAAGCTGATCTGTGTCCTTCTTGGGAACGAGGAAGACAGGACTGTAGAATCCTGGACTTTCTTCTTCCACGGGTAATTCCCTGACAGCGCCCTTGTCCAATAATACTTGTACTGACTCCAGTAATGTCTGTACATGTTCTGGCCGAACTGGAAGACGTGATGGTTTGGGTCTGGTGATGAGCCTGGGGTACTCTAGAAAGGTGAGGAAAACTCCATCTCTGAGAGATCTGGTGACCCACTTGTCGTCTGTGATAAGCTTCCAGTTCTGCCAGAAGATCTGTAGACGTCCGCCCACGACCGGATGATTGAATACTTGAAATTCTGGAAGGACGAAAGGATGATGATGATGGGTTAAAAGCTGAGGCTGGGAACCGTCAATTCCGACGGTCGGGCTTTCCTTTGCCCCGGTCGGAAAATTTTCCTCCTCTGCCACGAAACTGTCCTTTCCCGTAGGGACGAAAATTCTGCTGGCTGTCCTGCTTGGGTAGACTGCCCGAGTCTTGACGTCACGGCTGTGCAGAACGTCCTCCTCTGGTCGACTTGCCTTGACCTTTACCCTTGCCCTTGCCTTTACCTTTGCTGTAAGCTAGGGCTCCGATAATGCGGGAAGTCTTCTCGTCATTGACGGCAGGCATGACTGTGGAGATGGCTTGGTTAAAGAGATACTCGGATGACAGAGGTTGCTGTGCCAATTCGTTCTTTACCAATTCCAAAACCTCGGACTTGGGATGTTTCAGGTATGCAGCTCGTCGAGCCTGCACCATCGTAGCATAGGTAAAAGCCCCTGTTTCCATGAGATCCACGTTGGACTTGTTCATGGAGTCGATAAAGGCGCTGAGGAAATCCATCTTGGGCTGTGAGAAGGTCAGGGATCCATCTTTATGCTTTTTGTCTGGATCCTGAATCACCTTGGAAATAGCCGTCAGGAACCAATCAGAGTATGATGTAATTCTGTGTTGTGTCAGCATCATGTCCTCCACAGCACAGGCCTGCTTCTGTTGAAGTACCACCGCTGGTGTCTTCGTGAAGTTCAACAGTCTGTCAAGATCCGTGTCCGACTTCGGGGCCTTGAACGGTAGATTGTCTCCGTGAAGGGTGTAAGTCTTGAAAGGACCGGGCTTCTGGAGAGTTTTCGGAGTCTTCAACTGTCGATCCAGTGTGTCATATAGGATGGCTGATGCCGGAGATGGTGCGCAGGTTGGCGCAGCTTCCTCCTCAGAAGGCTTGTTTAGACCGTAGAGAGATGCCGCTGTAAGTTTTCTCCGTTTCCGGGCGGGGTCAGCAGGCTGCTTGTCATCGCCGGCCACCGGTCTGGGCATCTCTGGAACCAGCGTGTGTACCGCCGCTATCCTGGCTTTGAAAGGTATCATGTCCTTATTCTTGTCTTCTACCTCCGCCTGATGGGAGGGAGGTGACTCTGTATGAGATGAGGATGCCGAGGGAGTGGAACGTCGTGCGTGATCCTCATAGTCCGAACCTGAGTCTGCGTCGCTAGAAGAATGGGGTCGTGTCATCTCACGGGTCTCCGGTGAAGGAACCTCTACCACGGTAAGGGGCTGTGTAGCCGGGAGATGACTGTGCTTCTTGACCAGGCTTGCCTTGGAAGGTATCCTTGGAGCAGAAGTCTGTTCCTTGGGTGCAGTGGAATGGTGATCCACGGGTTCCTGTTCACCTCTGAACTTCCGTTTATCCCGATGCTCCGGTTTATCCCGATGCTCCGGGCTACGGTGATGGTGGGTAGACGTCCGCTCCTCGCCATCAGTGCATCGTGCTTGTTGACGGGAAACCGGTGAACGGCTTCTCCCTCGTCTGGTGTAAGGTCGCTCCGGGGTATGGTCCCTATAGTGACGACTCCGGTAGACTGGACTAGGTGAAGGGGTCCGACGTCTAGGACGGTCCCTCTCCCGATGATGACGTTCAGGATAGGAATCTCGGCGTTGTAATGGTGTACGACTTCGTTTACGAGATCTGCTTGCCGTAGTACCGGGGTGCGGCTCCGTTGTACGGGTCCAAGCTGAAGTAGAGGCCGGCTCACGGCGTTCTGGCTGAGTCCGTTCCTCATAAGTCCGTGTCTTCTTGGATGTGGAGTCTCGATGATCTGTATAAGTCCGTTCTGCTTGAGTCCGTGACTTCTCAGATGTAGACTCTCGGTGTGCTGGATAGGTCCGTGTGGTCTCCCGCTCTGGGGTACGGCTCCGGACTGTAGTTTCCTCCCGAGGTGCTCCGGTGTTGGAGTCCCGATGGTCTGGATAGGGCCGTGATTCCTTGGAATCCCGGTGCTCCCTGTAGGCCCTTGGCTTGTCCGACTGTCGGCGTTCCGTATAGGGCCGTGACTTCTCTGTGCTGTGGTCCCGGCGAGCTGTGCTGTGTCTGTGACGGGGCTGTCTAGTAGAGTCCGTATCAGCACTTTTGCCGGTGCAGTAGAAGTAAACCGTATCGCCGTGGCTTGGGCTTGACTGGTCTGCACCTTGTCTTTTGAAGGTACCGTCGACTGTAAGACTGTGCCACTGGGCTGTATATCTGGGCTTGCAGTCGTCGCTAGAGTTGAGTCTTCATTTAGCGATAAGTCGTTGAAAAGGGCCTGATTAGCTTCTGCTTTCTCAACTGGTCCTTTCCTCTGGTCACCGGCTGCCTTCAATAGTTGACTACGTCTTACCGCAGCATAGCTAACCCAGGTAGCGTCGTCCCAGTCTGTACACTCGGCACAAGTAATTTGCCTGTAGCATATCTGTGCCCTGCACTTAAAACAGAAAGAATGTGAGTCCTTTACGGGCCAAAACTGACGACATGATTCACATCTCTTACTATTCTTGATAGTTTGGGTGACTACGTTAGCCATACTGACTTACAGAGACCAAAAAAAATAACCCTAGGGTGCGTCTATAATAACCAAAAGTTACTGTTGACAGGAGTTCTTCAAAACAGGTCTTGTTACCAAGACTGCAAAGGAAAAAGAGGAAGGACATGCGCGGAGAGCACGCCACCTGGCGGACGATCGACGCAACGATCAGGGGAGATAATTTTGTTTGCAGGAGATCTCCAAATGGAGGAATATTGGCATTTAAGTGATAACAGGTGAAGATTTGAGACACAAACAAGGTAATTATAACAGGGTTTGTACATCTTGAAGCGTCTAGCTGGTTGGTTATTTGAAGTTTAACGTCACACCTAATCTTATTGGTCACACAGTGACAATGACCTAAACAAACATACCCTAGCAAAACCCTAACCCTAACAAAAACCTAATCAAAACTACAAAAAAAATTGAATTTCGAAAATTAGGCTCCATAGACACTGGTGATCACAATGGGTCATCAGAAAGGCTACTTTGTTTGGCACTTTAATTTACCTCCTGTGCCAGACAAACATAGTACACTTGAAGCTTCTAATTTTCAAGCCTTTTCAATGTCTGTTTGACATGTTTGAGGTAATAGTTCCTGAAATTGAGGCATATTATTTCCAGTGTCATTAAAGCTATATAGATCAATTTTCTGAATTTTGTACTTCAACAGAAGTATAAATTTCCTGTCAATAACTATATGGCTTATACACCGTCTTTCATGTAGACTTGGAAATTCTCTTCGGATGATTAAAGAATATATAGCTATATGAGGGGGGTAATTTTACCATGTACGATGTCAAAGGCCAATACAACTTTGAGCTACAACTTGACAACTGAATGGACAACAATGGACAAGAATTCCTCAGTATCAAGGTCTGTTCAAGGTCTTTAGTGCAAATTTATATTTTTCGAGGCCTTGAATTTTGAATTGTCATTTTCGAAGGTTTTCAAGGATGTGTACGCACCCTATTATAGACATTTCCTGGATTAATGATTTACAAGTATGTTTTCATCTTCATCGTTCAGATTATTTCCCCAATGCAGTGCAGTTTGAGAGAAAAAATGAATTACTATCAAATGAGATGAAAATTTCATATTTAGTTCATGTTTTATGCTCACTGTAATTGCTAGGCACTGGTTCTTACCGCTTTCCTTAAGTAGCATCTTCAAGTCAAAGAGTGAGGAGTAGGTTCTAACGTCGTTTTCAACAAATTTTTCAGTAATATCACGACATGCACCGTGCTTACATGTGCCAGGACAGGAGGGAGTCCACAGTTCATATTATTCTGGACACTCAGATCAGCTCAGCCAGTACCGCACCAAGTCACCCATCCAAGTATTGACTGGGTTCAACCTTGCCTAACTTCGGAGATCTAATGAGAACCAGTGTGCCCAACACGATATGCCATAGCTGAAGTCACATGTTCACACAACAGTATTTATAGTACCGTACCTGGTCAGATGAAACTGAAGCAATCAATGCCATGGTGGATTAAAATTAAGCACTCAATGACATGAATGACCTAGCTTCTGAGCTCAAAATAAATAAGGAGTGAGTGAGTGAATAGAATTTAACGGCGCTTTCAACAATATTTCAGCTATATCACGACGAATCAACTACATTGTAAGCACCACCCAGCCCAGTTGTGTTCCTGCTACTTCAAAGAAGAAATCTTTGAAGCAGTATGGAACCAGACACCCTTCATCCACCCTATAAAACACTGAGGACAGCGCACAAGACACAGACAGGACGCTTTAAATACATGGTGAAATAAAGACAAGTGATAATACAGTGCTAGACATCACATTATCAAGTTCTTGTTGCTTCTCAGCAAAATGCATTGAAGCAACAGTAACCTGAACCCACCCAACCACCTGCTCGAAATAAATAAAGTCCTGCCCCGGGCCCCATGGGTTAGGCAACAACCCAAAAATTGAGATATTTCACAGACATCAGCAGTTACCATGGTTACCAGACAGACAGATAATTGATCACAATCTGCATCTTCAACTTATCCCTTAATTATACAACGTACATAACAATTTTCAAAGATTTCCTGGTTTTTGACAGAAGTCACTACTGTATTGTAAGACCTCGGCTCATGTCGGCCATATAAAAACACTAACATGGAGACATAATTTTCTATGAATTGTCAACCATATACACCAAATACTCATTCACAAAAAAGGTTAGCATCAACAAACAAACAACACACTAAATAACTTACTACATGTAGTATACACAAAAAAGCATATACCAGCAAAAAACAAAGTTAGACAAAAGCCGCGGAGCACATTTGAAAGAGGGGGACTGAACTCTATACCGGCCATGTTAAATGCTGGACTGGTGCTATCTAAGATAGGACTTTTTTGCGATCTCAAAAAGAGGGGGATGTAGCCCCCCAGTTCCGTGGCCCCTGTTAGAGTGGACAGAGTGTAACACAGATACTTTGATTTTTATTGTAACCCTTATCACAAATCACATCACATTATTCCGATTAACCAATGAAATTTCATCAGTCAAAATATTCAAATGAGAAAACAGCATTCAATAAGTATGGTAATGAATCCTAATATATTTCTGGTTGCATCACCTCCAAGCACTGAGAAAAGTGTCATATTGGTCCACAACAAAAAATATAGGATATGTTAATTATATGCTATTATAATTATGTTAATAGATGACAAATGTAACATCTGGGAATGAATTTACATAGGTATGACACATATAAAGGTATTTATGTGAGCATTTATGTAAAATTGTGGTTAGTGCGGACAGATGAAAGACACATGCCCTGGCCAGCACACCCACCATGAAAGCAGTGTGAGATGGGACAGTATTTTATGGCCATCGTGAAGTTGACTTGCAATCACATGGTCAACATATCTGTGAACTGTGAAATCACTATGAGCATATCTGAAAACAGGATTTTTCATATTCAGACACAATCATGCATGGTAATTAGATTTGATCATCAGACACAATCATCATACTTGATCATCAGACATGATCATCAGACACATTCATCAGAATCGATCATCAGACATGATCATCATACTCGATCATCAGACATGATCATCAGACATATTCAGACCTGATCATCAGACACGATCATCAGACATGATCATCAGACATGATCATCAAAAATGATTATCAGACACAATCATCAGACATGGTAATCAGACACATTCAGACATGATCATCATACTCGATCATCAGACATGATCATCAGACATATTCAGACCTGATCATCAGACTTAATCATCAAAGACAACCATCAGACTCAATCATCAGACATGATCATCAGACACGATCATCAGACATGATCATCAAAAATGATTATCAGACACAATCATCAGACTCGATCATCAGACACGATCATCAGACATGATCATCATATTCAGACACAATCATCAGACCCCATCATCGGACAGGATCATCAGACTCGATCATCAGACACAATCATCCGACTCGATCATCAGACATGATCATCAGACACGATCATTAGACACAATTATCAGAATCGATCATCAGACATGATCATCAGAATCGATCATCAGACATGATCATCATACATGATTATCATACATGATTATCGGGCATATTCAGACACGGTCATCAGACACTATCATCAGCCACAATCATCCGACTCGATCATCAATTATCAGAATCGATCATCAGACATGATCATCATACATGATTATCGGGCATATTCAGACACGGTCATCAGACACTATCATCAGCCATGATAATCACTCATCATCAGGCATGGTAATCAGACACAATCATCAGACACGATCATCAGACACAATCATCAGACATGGTCTACCGTCATCAGACATGATCATCAGACACAATCATCAGACATGATCATCAGACTTGATCACCAGAAACAATGATCAGACATGATCATCAGACACAATCATCAGACATGGTCATCAGACACAATCATCAGACATGATCATCAGACATGGTCATCAGACACAATCATCAGACGTGATCATCAGACTCGATCATCAGAAACAATGATCAGACATGATCATCAGACACAATCATCAGACATGGTCATCAGACAATCATCAAACATGATCATCAGACATGATCATCAGACACAATCATCAGACATGATCATCAGACATGGTCATCAGACACAATCATCAGACATGATCATCAGACATGGTCATCAGACATGATCATCACACATGGTCATCAGACATGATCATCAGACATGGTCATCAGACACAATCGTCAGACTCGATCATCATACATGAACCAAAGTACATGTATTAGGTCCATATATTCTATGTACATGGTGTACTTGGTTCACAAGTCCATATGTAAGACCCAGTCCATGCCGTTTGTCAAAACCCAAGTACGTGTACTACAGGTCCATAGTCTGTGTACCAGGTTCACAAGTCCATATGTAAGACCCAGTCCATGCTGTTTGTCAAAACCCAAGTACATGTACTACAGGTCCATAGTCTGTGTACCAGGTTCACAAGTCCATATGTAAGACCCAGTCCATGCCGTTTGTCAAAACCCAAGTACTATAGGTCCATAGTCTACGTACTAGGTTCATATGTAAGACTTAAGTCTGTGTACTGGGTTCTGTAGACCCAGTCCATGTCCACTGTTCAATCTTGAAAAAATATGAGATAATCCCAATAGTCATGATAGTTATATGGAGGGAGCTGATGAAACATTCAACCAATCATATGTAGTTTCCAAAGAGACAACTCCAGTCATATTTCATGCCATATGATCCTTTCTCTTTATTCAAACAAACTATTGGTTGTACGTTCGCACTACAGTCATTTTGAAAGCGGCATATATTAAGTTTATGCATATAATTTAACTCTGACATAAATCTCAGTCATTTTATTATGACCAAAATTGATATAACTGGTTTATTGGATTAATAAAGTTTTATGACATTAAAATCTTGATTTTTTTATACACGTGCTTGACAATTACTTTTGTTTTTGATAATTCGATTCGATTAATGCATTCGATTAACAAGTTTTTCATTTACGACAACACACTCGATCAATTTCACTTAAAAATCAAGAAAAAAATAACATTACGTGTGGGCGTCATATCATATATTAATGATTTTTATGAATACATATATCATTGGAATTCAAGTCAATCTGGTTCATCTACTCCTGGTGTAGCTCTATTAAGATATACAGATGAAATCTACTATTAAGAAGAGTCTGCTTTATAAATGACTTGTAATTGTTATTATCAATCAATGCATGTTTGTGTCAAATTCTGAGTAAGTCTGGTCAATTAATGCCACAAATTGTTTGAGAAAACTCACTCATTATACTGACATATGCACTTTAATTTATACTCTTACCCTCCCATTGAATCACACAATAAATTATTCTTAAGAGTTAACTCAACCAAGGATAAGCCTGAATGCCTTTCAGCATAGGTCCACCATTACGGTCCATATATTTGAATAAAATGTTCTAGAATTTATATAAGCAGTAAAAAGCTAAGTAATTATATATACAATATCCTAAATATTTGATCGACCGGTTTCACAGAATTTTATACAATTTTATGTTGAAAATCTTCATAATAAAAGAGTATAACTATAAATGATATAGAGGCTTAATTACATTCTTCAAAAATACATACATATTTAGAGATCTTCCCGAAAATACATACCGTACTTATGTTGTGGTTATTACTGGCATCTACATATTGTCAGCAGATGTCATTATAGTTTTTGACATATAATTAGTGTAACAAACAGGGTTTATAACTGATATGTACATTATTTATAATTTTCTGCACCAACAGTTTTTTCAGGATTTTTTTTTACCTGTTTATGCTAATGTTTATGTTGTAATTTAAATTCGAGCAGAACCAAAACAGATTTTTTTTTTTGCCTTTTACCTGCTATTTATGGTATTACCACAATGCAATAAGGTAATTATAACAGGGTTTGTACATCTTGAAGCGTCTAGCTGGTTGGTTATTTGAAGTTTAACGTCACACCTAATCTTATTGGTCACACAGTGACAATGACCTAAACAAACATACCCTAGCAAAAAACCCTAACCCTAACAAAAACCTAATCAAAACTACAAAAAAATTGAATTTCGAAAATTAGGCTCTTTAATCTACCTCCTGTGCCAGACAAACATAGTACACTTGAAGCTTCTAATTTTCAAGCCTTTTCAATGTCTGTTTGACATGTTTGAGGTAATAGTTCCTGAAATTGAGGCATATTATTTCCAGTGTCATTAAAGCTATATAGATCAATTTTCTGAATTTTGTACTTCAACAGAAGTATAAATTTCCTGTCAATAACTATATGGCTTATACACCGTCTTTCATGTAGACTTGGAAATTCTCTTCGGATGATTAAAGAATATATAGCTATATGAGGGGGGTAATTTTACCATGTACGATGTCAAAGGCCAATACAACTTTGAGCTACAACTTGACAACTGAATGGACAACAATGGACAAGAATTCCTCAGTATCAAGGTCTGTTCAAGGTCTTTAGTGCAAATTTATATTTTTCGAGGTCTTGAATTTTGAATTGTCATTTTCGAAGGTTTTCAAGGATGTGTACGCACCCTAGCTATTATAGACATTTCCTGGATTAATGATTTACAAGTATGTTTTGATCTTCATCGTTCAGATTATTTCCCCAATGCAGTGCAGTTTGAGAGAAAAAATGAATTACTATCAAATGAGATGAAAATTTCATATTTAGTTCATGTTTTATGCTCACTGTAATTGCTAGGCACTGGTTCTTACCGCTTTCCTTAAGCTTTTCCATGCACCGTGCCTACATGTGCCAGGACAGGAGGGAGTCCACAGTTCATATTATTCTGGACACTCAGATCAGCTCAGCCAGTACCGCACCAAGTCACCCATCCAAGTATTGACTGGGTTCAACCTTGCCTAACTTCGGTGATCTAATGAGAACCAGTGTGCCCAACACGATATGCCATAGCTGAAGTCACATGTTCACACAACAGTATTTATAGTACCGTACCTGGTCAGATGAAACTGAAGCAATCAATGCCATGGTGGATTAAAATTAAGCAATCAATGACCTAGCTTCTGAGCTCAAAATAAATAAGGAGTGAGTGAGTGAATAGAATTTAACGGCACTTTCAACAATATTTCAGCTGTATCACGACGAATCAACTACATTGTAAGCACCACCCAGCCCAGTTGTGTTCCTGCTACTTCAAAGAAGAAATCTTTGAAGCAGTATGGAACCAGACACCCTTCATCCACCCTATAAAACACTGAGGACAGCGCACAAGACACAGACAGGACGCTTTAAATACATGGTGAAATAAAGACAAGTGATAATACAGTGCTAGACATCACATTATCAAGTTCTTGTTGCTTCTCAGCAAAATGCATTGAAGCAACAGTAACCTGAACCCACCCAACCACCTGCTCGAAATAAATAAAGTCCTGCCCCATGGGTTAGGTAACAACCCAAAAATTGAGATATTTCACAGACATAAACAGTTACCATGGTTACCAGACAGACAGATAATTGATCACAATCTGCATCTTCAACTTATCCCTTAATTATACAACGTACATAACAATTTTCAAAGATTTCCTGGTTTTTGACAGAAGTCACTACTGTATTGTAAGACCTCGGCTCACATCGGCCATATAAAAACACTAACATGGAGACATAATTTTCTATGAATTGTCAACCATACACCAAATACTCATACACAAAAAAGGTTAGCATCAACAAACAAACAACACACTAAATAACTTACTACATGTAGTATACACAAAAAAGCATATACCAGCAAAAAGCAAAGTTAGACAAAATCCGCGGAGCACATTTGAAAGAGGGGGACTGAACTCTATCGGCCATGTTAAATGCTGGACTGGTGCTATCTAAGATAGGACTTTTTTTGCGATCTCAAAAAGAGGGGGATGTAGCCCCCCAGTTCCGTGGCCCCTGTTAGAGTGGACAGAGTGTAACACAGATACTTTGATTTTTATTGTAACCCTTATCACAAATCACATCACATTATTCCAATTAACCAATGAAATTTCATCAGTCAAAATATTCAAATGAGAAAACAGCATTCAATAAGTATGGTAATGAATCCTAATATATTTCTGGTTGCATCACCTCCAAGCACTGAGAAAAGTGTCATATTGGTCCACAACAAAAAATATAGGATATGTTAATTATATGCTATTATAATTATGTTAATAGATGACAAATGTAACATCTGGGAATGAATTTACATAGGTATGACACATATAAAGGTATTTATGTGAGCATTTATGTAAAATTGTGGTTAGTGCGGACAGATGAAGGACACATGCCCTGGCCAGCACACCCACCATGAAGGCAGTGTGAGATGGACAGTATTTTATGGCCATCGTGAAGTTGACTTGCAATCACATGGTCAACATATCTGTGAACAGTGAAATCACTATGAGCATATCTCAAAACAGGATTTTCATGTGGGCTTCTTCAGGTGAACACAGATCACACACCTGTGAACTTTCAAGACGATCGGTGGATCATAACTCAAACAATCATATGGACAAGCTTAAGACAGCTATCGTGAATTGATGTTTGACTTCCGAATAATTTGGCCTCTTTTGCAACAACATTTCTGCGAACAGTGCAAATGAATAGAGCATACTTCAAAATTTGAATTTTCATCTACTGTGACCTTGACCAATTGACATATTGACCCAGAATCAATAGGCTTCTTCAGGTCAACACAGATAACAAAGGACAAGAATAAGCATTACGAATGGACGGACAAAAGGACAAAGCAAAAACATAATGCATTTCATCTGACATCGGCGTGGCATAAAAATGCATCATAGATGGCTTTTCTGTGTGGCCATATTATATGAAGAATTCCTCCATTTCAACTGGTGAGTGTGTGTGAGTTTGGGTTTGTCTCATCCAGCAGTATTTCGGCCATACAGGGACGATATAACTATGATACGATTAGCTGGACTAGCCATGTACAGCCATCATAGAGAGAAAATTAATCTTCCTCTTGTGGCAACATACATGTACATGGTACAAAGCTCTTGCTGCATGCTCACCCACTTGGGGTCCCATTTCTCCTGGTCCATCAAGGTAAAAGAATATCACAGTGCACTTTTACTTCAGCAATCCAAACATACTGAAGTTTCATGTTAAAGACTTATGTCACAATCTTGTTCAACCTGACTCACAAATGTGCAACTATGACTCAATTCACATTCTTGTCTAGCCTGAACCACATATCTGCAACTATATCTCATACACATTCTTGCCCAACCTGACTCACAAATGTGCAACTATGACCTAATACACATTATTGTCTAGCATGAACCATATATGTGCAACTATATCACATACACATTCTTGTCCAATCTGACTCATAAATGTGCAACTATGACCCAATACACATTATTGTCTAGGCTGAACCACATATCTGCAACTATATCACATACACATTCTTGTCCAACCTGACTCACAAATTTGCAACTATGACCCAATACACATTATTGTCTCGCCTGAATCATATATGTGCAACTATATCACATACACATTCTTTTCCAACCGGACTCACAAATGTGCAACTATGACCCAATACACATTATTGTCTAGCCTGAACCATATATGTGCAACTATATCACAAAACACATTCTTGTCCAACCTGACCCACAAAAGTGCAATTCTGTGACAATAAACATTCATGTCCAGCCTTATCCAGTAATGTGCAACTATGTCACAATACAAATTGTTATCCAATCTGACCCACAAATGTGCAACAATGTCAATACACAATACCTATTCAATCTAACCCAATACGCATTATTATCCAATTTGACCCACAAATTTGCAACTTTTCACGGGGCGATGCTCCTGTCTAATACTGAGGAAAAACTTGAGCACAAGTAGTACCGTTGCCAGGGTGACTGGTTGTTTATTGAACATGATAAAGATGAACAGAAGAAAAAGAGTCCTCAAGTTATTCAGCTACTGCAGATAGTTTGGTCAACTATTTTGGCTAGATTTTGTTCCAGCGGGTCTATATTAGTGAAGTTAAATATTTTCTGCTACCGTTTTCTGTTTTAGAGCATGAATACAAAATGGATACCACTCAGAGGTTGACTTAGAGAGTTTTCCTGAAGGGATGTTATAAATCGCTGGCTAATAAAAAGTTTATCCAGTATACTTAATATATGCAGAAGAAATAGTTTAAGCCATACTTATCATGTGTTTGTCATGTTCGCAAGAAATTCTAATTTTCTAGGCTTCCATTTTTGCAGAAATTGTATTCACGGTATGTAACTTGGGGACTTACGTACACACAAACATCCCCTCCACCAGACCCTCTATACCATTTGGATGCAGACACAAGCATCTATAAGTCAGTGGCTTGGTTCACTTGGCTGGATAGGGTCAATTCATAGGGTCAAACTCCAAGTCATGTTTAAACAGAGGTGACCTACATGTACCAGTCTGCACATTATCATTGTCATTCTACCATTTTCAGAATTTGCAACCTTCCAAACTGGGGGTGTACTGACAGGAGGAGATACATGTATATAATATGATGCCATGAGAGGATGCTTCCCAGCATAGATCCATTCCATCTATCCATAAGGATTTTACATTGTATCGATATCTCAATACTGAATTTTTGTCATTTACTGCTGAAGGATATGCTTTCTATAACCAAGAAAAAAGTAAAATATTTTACAAATATTGCTAACATGCAGAGAAGACATTATTTATCTTTCCATCAAGTTGATTTCATAATGAATAAGGTATCTGCCCCATCAGTCACAAGTTATTTCTTGAAAGATATAGGAGCTTATATGTGTTACATGTACAATTACACTAATTCACTAGAGATCCTTGTTGAGAGAAATGTGCGACTCTTTGCCATGGGACTGAACACCAAAGAGTTAGTGGAATTATTCCAACAGCCTAATTTACATTTAAATGGCCCTGTTTCAGTGCCCAGGGCTCTAGTTCACAGTACACATTGTTATCCATCCTGGCTCACCAATGTGCAAGCATGTCAAAATACACAATTCTTGTCCAATGTGAGGTAGAAATGTGAAACTATCCCAATACACATTCTTATCAAGCCTGACCAAACAAATCTGTAACTAGGCCACAATACAAAGTCTCATCCAACATGACCCACAAATGTATAACTATGTCACAATACACATTCTTGTCAAGCCTGACCCACAAATGTACAACTATGTCACAATACACATTCTTGTCAAGCCTGACCCACAAATGTACAACTATGCCACAATACACATTCTTATCAACCCTGACCCACAAATGTACAACTATGTCACAATACACATTCTTATCAACCCTGACCCACAAATGTACAACTATGTCACAATACACATTCCTATCAACCCTGACCCACAAATGTACAACTATGTCACAATACACATTCTTGTCAAGCCTGATCCACAAATGTACAACTATGCCACAATACACATTATCAACCCTGACCCACAAATGTACACCTATGTCACAATACACATTCTTATCAACCCTGACCCACAAATGTACAACTATGTCGCAATACACATTCTTGTCAAGCCTGACCCACAAATGTACAACTATGTCACAATACACATTATCAACCCTGACCCACAAATGTACAACTATGTCACAATACACATTCATATCAAGCCTGACCCACAAATGTACAACTATGTCACAATACACATTCTTATCAAGCCTGACCCACAAATGTACAACTATGTCACAATACCCAACAGGGCTCAAAATTAAGTTTTTCAGGTAGTTGCCCCGGGGCAACCACTTTTTATATTCTGGTTGTCTTAAACATAAACCACTTGCCCCAAATTCCTTTTATCATTTTAGCCCTAAATTTACATTTCATATACTATGGTAATTCCTCTAATCATTGTGAAATTTCCCATAAAAAATAGGGGCCTCAATTTAACGTGGTAACCTGTTTTCAGGTTGCCTGGAGGTTGCCATATTAGAAATAGTGGTAACCTATTTTCAGGTCCCCATAATTTTGACTAATAATCATAATACGACATTATGATAATAATTATGCAATAGGTTCCCACAGGTTACCAGTGTAGAATTCATGGTAACCTGTGGAGAGGTTACCATCAGCACTCCTTAAATCATGTAAATTGAGGCCTGAGTAATCAAAGAATCAGAAAGTTGGCATATGGTCCCAAATTATGTAAATTATCATTATTTCTCAGTTATTTTAATGATTTCAGAGGGTGATTGAAGTTATTAAAACTGTTTGAAATTTGTCCCTAAAATTGTGAGGTATTGAATTATTATAGGGTGATTGAATTTTCTAATAAAAAGTTTCCACTTTGTTTTATTAGAAGCTATTTTCTATCTTAAATCAAGTTTAATAGAAAATGTGAAAGTTAGAGCAGTTGTCACTGAAGGAGAAAGAAAATTAAAACTGATCATGTCTTGTTTTTATTTTGTTTCAGGAATATTAGTAAAAAGAATACATGGAATGGCTTCATTTCATTTCTCACTTTTAAAAAACAATGTCCAAAGGAGGTTTTGTCAAAGAAACAAAATTAAATGATGTACTGCATAATGTTTATTTTATAACAAAAAGGAAAGCGTCATATCCACCCAACACTCTGGCTGCTAACACTGTTTGTCAAATATAACGAGAGATAATAAGTTCAGGTAATTTCCCCTCGGCAACAGCATCACTGAGGTTGGTTATCCAAAACAAATTCACTTGCCCAGGGCAAGTAAAAGGGTGTTGATTTCGAGCCCTGCACAATATTTTCCAACTCAAACCACAAATGTGAAACAGTCAAAAAATACAGGCCTGAATTCATTTACCAGTACTCAAATTAGATCAAATCAAAGTTCAGCAAAATCTTCCGTAATTTTGCTTCTTTTGAAGCCTAAATGCACATATATCTCTTTACCAGGCATTTTCTAGCTGTTAAATTTATCTATATAGAGTCTATATGATAGAATTTGAAACTATTTATCCCAATAAGGGAGCCTTAGAGATCTGTACATGCCCATGTAATACATATTACTGTAACAATGTTTGCGATCAAATCAACATTCAACACAGTATGTTCAATATTCATTATTTATTCTGTACGACGTAAGGTCCTAGAAGATCGGGATCAATTAGAGTTTTCTCCAGGGGTGTGTCCACGTTGTAATCATGGGCATGCTGTCTGCGGTGAAGACGCCGAGTCCGCTGTGGTGAGGGAAGCTCAAAATGGTGAGCTGGTAATGGCTCTGTGAAGAAGTATGGATGGAGCAGAGCCTGTTATAAATAGAGTTCAGAAATTATAATATACCGTATATATATAATTTGATTGATAACAAGAACATTGGAAAATGATACAAATTTCCAACGAAGTTTACCAGTGGTTTGGAGTATTAGATAATTGGGGCATGTTCTGGAAACAGGAGTTCATACATAGTTGAGTTGAACCTAAATTAAGATTAATTAATTGTGTTTTCTCATGGCATTTGGGTATGGAAATGTGTGCTTCAACCTATACTTCAATGATACGAAAACATAGTGTTTTCTGAATAATTCGGGGTAAAAATTGCATCTATTAACAATAAATTAGGTGGAAATATTCAGTAATGGGGAAATTGAGATTTAGAAAAAACTTTAGGGCTGCGAGTATATTCTCTGGAGAAATGTAGAATTTGTGAGGACTGCCCCAGTGCTGTAGTAGCCTGTATGTATAGCAGCTTCAATTACTTGCCTAGACATAGAGCACCTTCTACTCAGGAACAAGAGTAAATTAATCAACTTTAATAAGATATGTGGATCATTTTCAAAATGGTCACGACAGCCAGGACACATATACAGGAGGTTTTTTGTCTGAAGAATTGTGGTTCTGGAAAGTCTTTCTTGCAATATTTTACATTTTTCTGCCTGAGGATGATACTTAATATAATTATTCCCTGATTTGAAATAAAAGTGCTGTGACATTATTAAAAGTATAAAATCGACCATAGAGGTCCATGTCCCCCGCTAGCAGCACCAGTTATGGTGGATTACATCCACCATAACTGGCACTGCTGCTGCGGGGGCCATGGACCTCTATGGTCGATTTTTTTTTTGGTCGATGATATCTCATATCATTGATGAAGAGTATGATTTGAAAATGGAGATATCGCTGATGAGCTTAACATAATCTAATACAGCGGATGGCACCCATATTGGATTATGCACATCCATAAAACATAATACATGAAAACTGTCCTCTCACCAAGCTCAAGGGACTCCCCAAGTTTGAAGCAGATCAGTTGAATCGTACTCCAGCTATTGTCTGGACAAAATCAAACTGCTTAAAATCCAATGAAATCCAGTATGGTTGATGGTGGCCATATTGGATTAAGCACCTCCTTCAAAAACAATCCTAATCCTCCTCTCAACAATGTCAAGGCACTCCCCAGGTATGAAGTAGATCGGTTGAATCGTTCTCGAGTTGTTGTCCGGACAAGATCCAACTGCTTATAATCCAATATGACTGACGGCTGCCATATTAGATTATGCACATTGCTGAAAAACAATAAAAACCGTCCTCTCACCAATGTCAAGGCACACCCCAAATTTGAAGTAGATCGGTTGAATCGTTCCCGAGTTATTGTCCGGACGAGATCCAACTGCTTATAAGCCAATATGGCTGACAGCGGCCATATTGTATTAGATTACGCACATTGCTGAAAAACAATCCCACCCGTCCTCTCACCATGTCAAGGCACACCCCAAGTTTGAGTTTGATCGGTTATATCGTTCACGAGTTATTGTCCGGACAAGAAAATCTAAGATCCAACTGCTTATAATCCAATATGGCTGACGGCAGCCATATTGGATTATGCACATTGCTGAAAAAAAATCCCAACTGTCCTCTCACCGATGTCAAGGCACTCCCCAAGTTTGAAGTAGATCAGTTGAATCGTAGTCCAGTTATTGTCCGGACAAGATCAAACTGCTTAAAATCCAATGAAATCCAGTATGGCTGATGGTGGCCATATTGGATTAAGCACGTCCTTGAAAAACAATCCTAATCCTCCTCTCAACAATGTCAAGGCACTCACCACATATGAAGTAGATCGGTTGAATCGTTCCCGAGTTATTGTCCGGACAAGATCCAACTGCTTATAATCCAATATGGCTGACGGCGGCCATATTAGATTACGCACATTGCTGAAAAACAATCCCAATTGTCCTCTCACCAATGTCAAGGCACACCCCAAGTTTGAGTTTGATCGGTTAAATCGTTCACGAGTTATTGTCCGGACAAGAAAATCTAAGATCCATCTGCTTATAATCCAAATGGCTGACGGCGGCCATATTGGACTACGCACATTGCTGAAAAACAATCCCAACCGTCCTCTCACCAATGACAAGGCACACCCCAAGTTTGAAGTTGATCGGTTAAATCGTTCACGAGTTATTGTCCGGACAAGAAAATCTAAGATCCAACTGCTTATAATCCAATATGGCTGACGGCGGCCATATTAGATTACGCACATTGCTGAAAACAATCCCAACTGTCCTCTCACCAATGTCACCCCAAGTTTGAAGTTGATCGGTTAAATCGGAGTTACGGACCTAAGATCCAACTGTTGGCTGAAGCCATATTGATTACGCACATTGCTTCCCAAAATGTCAAGTTTGAAGTTGATCATCGTTGAGTTATTGTCCGGACAAGAAAATCTTACGGAATTACGGACACCGGTGTTTCTAAGTCCGCCCCCCCTACTATAGTAGCGGGGGACAATAAAGAAAGATTTGGAATAAAAGGGTCAACCAGGAGGATAGTTCACTCCACTCTTCCATCATATCTGTGACATCTTTTGAGCTGAAGGATGAACTTGAAGGACACACTACTCCTCATAGTTCAATGGGAGAACAATCACGACACGACATGTTGTCAGATAAAAGAATCTGGACCCTACCTATATATTCGCAAGCATGGTTGCTTGAGATAAGTTCCTTTGTATATAGATGATTCTGCGGGCAAAGCATTGCACAGTGTGTACAGTCTTCAGAACTTCAACATTACACTGGTGTGTATCTTCACCCAAATTGTCACACCAGGGGAGACAATTCTAGTATAGAAGGGAGACAACTTTGCATTCCACTTCAGAAATACACTGCGTGATTCAATTGGACCCGGGAGTAGTAAATCCTATCCAGGATAGATTCCATTTGAGAGCAACAGTCTTCTAAACTATATGCAGTAACCATGTCGTCCTCCTACATCGCTAACATACTTGTGATAATTGTAAATTGTACTATGCGCATACGATATGTGCATATGATATATGCACTTGTCAATTGGATCTCCCACTCCAGCCAGAGGTTGGGGCCATGGCAGGGGGAAAATCTTGATATGGCAGCAGAAAATGTCCCAGGGTGTGGAAGCATGCAGGGGGTATTGTCATAAATATGCGGGGGTCACAGATGGACCAGTTTGTGACACAAAACATTTCTCACAGGGCGGGTGTAATTTACCATAGTCCCTCCTTCCCCAGGAGTGGGGATCATGGATGGGGGGTGATCATATTAACAAGTACATTTATTGATGACATGAAGAGTCACAAACTCAGAACTTACAACTTTGGCAGAGATTCGTTTTTGTGATGGATAGACCAAGAATTTCTTCAACAAATCCAGAGCTTCAGGTGATGCATCCGGTAGAATTTCTTCCAATGGAATGGGAGGAGTTTCTGGAAATGTGATTTTATTGTAGTCCGGTAGTTCTGACATGCCCTGAAATTGAAAGCAGGGAAACGATGATAAGCTTTGTGAAGAAATATGATATATATATACTGAACATTTCATTTAAGAATCGTTCCGGTTCAATGTGTGTCCAGGTAGGCAGATTTCAATGTCCTCATAAGTGTGACCAGAGTAACGCTAAGAACCTAGTATTTGTTGTAATTTTAGACAGTGGAGGGTGGGGGATCACAAGACATATCATTCCTCATAACTTTGAAGACAATAAAACATAACACAGAATGTCAATTTAAAAACAACAATTAGTCAATCACAGCAATTTTGTCGCTGGGTTTAGCTGCATTTCATTATTATGAAAAATTAGCATCAGTTTGTATTCTTTTGAGTTTACAAGTTTGTTTGGTTGAATAATGGTTTGATTTGGTGTCTTGGGGATTTCAGTTTTGCACACAGACTGGACATCACATGTGCTCATTGGTAGACAATGTCTTCTGTACAAGAGTTCAATGTGAATGATCTGACTGTGTGAGATTTTGCCAGGTTTTAACATTTACTCACTGGCCACATCTTCTCAGTAGGTGTTCCCAGCACTCTCAGTACACAACACAGCTGTTCTATGTCATTTTCACCCTGACAAAGTGAGGAAACATGATCATTACACATACGTATATAACACACAATATTGAACAAATTTTTTTTACATAAAAGTACAATACGGTAAAATTAATGGAATAAATATGAAAAAAATTATCCGAAAATCTCAGAGGGAATTTTTACTTTAAGATAAAACCTGGGTGCTGAAAACTTGAAATCGGAAATGACCAGAATTGCATGACAGGGTTATCATTACAGAGAGTAATGGTCATTATCAATCTAACTAAAATTAAATCCTGTTTGCTCCTCCATTTGGGTATGTCACTTGTGGGATCTAACCGGCTTGCAGAAACGCGAGTGTCAATCATTCCCGAGAACTTTGAAGGGAACATAATGCTAGAGACTTTTTTGGTTGGCAGGGTGTCTTCTGATGTTACCGCACACCCGCCAGCCTGGCAACTTTAATAATGCAGAGTAGAAATAGAGACTTGTCTTTGGCATAACCCTTGGGTTAAAGTGGAGGAGATTACCCTATCCTCCCTCTCCGATGGAAAATAAATTAAAGCTGTAAACTTGGTTAATACGGACGTGATGTCATGAGACTAATAAATATTTATGACCTGAGCGCTCTGAACACCAAATTCAATTGAAATCAGTAAGATCCTACATAGGAACATATACATTGGGGAGCATTCATAGAATATTAATTTATTAAGATTGAGTCATTATAGACAATATACATATTTAATTGGCCGTTATTGAAAGTATTTACACTTAAACATTTATCAGATATAAAAAATATTAGCGACAAGAGAAAATGCTCTTTGAGTGATTTTATTAAGCATCATAAGAATCTTTGGCTGTCAATATGATTGTATTGATAATACTCACAGGAAATATTGGGGAATTGTTCAAAAGTTCTCCAAATATACATCCCACTGCCCTGATAAAAGTGATATTATTGAAAAATATCATACAACAAGAAAAATAGGCTGCAATATTTGTATAATATACAAAGATTGATTACCAGGGGCATTGTCAGAGAAAGTTGGAATAGGGCAGGGTGCTGATAATGTCACAGTGGTGTGAATGACTCCTCTTTAGAATAACAACAAATGTTTTATTTGTTTATTCACTTTTCTTCTGCGAAATAGTGAGGATAAATTGCTCTCCAACAATTCATACAATTGACTAGCAATAAATGATGAATAAATGCTTCACAGTTGCATTGTAAGATGAAGCCTCGAAAATGTAGACAGATACTTCGGGGCAATGTGGTTCTGAACAGCGGTTTTTAAATACAAGTTACATAATCTTACCATAAATCAACGCCTTCATCATATTTTCTGGCACCATACAGTAACTCAGGTGATCTGTACCATCTATAATCAAAATTACATTTAAATTAATATAATATATATAAGAGCCTGCCAACATGAACAAAATATTTATCAAATTTGGAAAAATCAGACAAGGAATATTCATCTCAAAAATAAAGGCACTTGCTATTTTTTCTGGATGAAATAGGTTCAATACATTTCTTTTCCATATATTCCTATCAACATGACCACCATATTTGATATCAAAGGCAAATGGTACATTGTACCTATCACAGAACAAAATACACCTAACATCTTCTCATGAAGCTCTCTATTTGACACTATGTCATCAAAGTGTTCAATCTAATGGCATGATTACCGGATGTGTGGAAGTTACTTGCTGAGGGGCTGTGGCTCTCTCCGGGTACCCTGGCTTCCTCCCCAAACCAAACCGACTGTTGGTTTGGAGACCCGATTCCGGAGCCGGAGGCCCGACTATTTTATGGAGGGCCTCCGGGAAGAACAGTTTTTGCAACTGACAGAGTTACCCTCATGAAAAAAGATATATATTTTCTGTCACCATATGAGTGACACAACATTGAGTGTGACATTAAGCCAAATCCTCTCCCCCCCCACTTCCTTCCCCGACAGTAACTGTTCAGTGTTGACCATTTACATCCCTTCCTTACATTCAACTGGCAATCAGAAGATCCTAACAGCTCAGATTTTAGTCTCCCCTGTGCAGACTGTAAATAACAATAAGTCTACTAATGGGCAGTCTAACAGATGCACTGATTGGTTAAATTCGAATCATGATGCTCTCCATAAGAAACACTCTGATTGGTACTCTATTTTTAAAGCAAGGACAGCCCTTGGACATCATAATGTACATATTGGGACTGACATGGTCAGGCTTGAGAGCTGGCACACTTTTAGGATAGGAAAACTTACAATCGTGATGTGCCCATTCACAGGCCCAGTATGAACCAGAGAAAGAGGTTAGGGAAAGAATTATGGATAGCATGTCAGAAGAAAATTAGTCTGCAAAGAGATACCAAGAGGATATCCAGATTCTATACTAGTCCAGGAATGAAACCTAACCAACAGCTGGATTTTAACATGTTTAAAGAGATTGTGTTGTACCAGAACATCTCAAACCTTGTAGCGACTTGGTGACTGTATAACCTTTCCCCATGATTCTGGAACACTCTGGCCAGGCCAAAGTCGGCTATCTTCAGGTGACCTGTCGAACTGATCAGTAAATTGGCTGGCTTCAAGTCCTGTCAAAATGATTCACACTTCCTTAATACATATATTCTATACGTTTGTAGCCAATTTGGAATGTTCGAATCAAGTTTAGGGTATATATACTTTGAGTTTCAACACTGATTCATTGTTCCAATGTGCATGTTTCACATTGAGCCACAAAAAATAAGGATTCAAATTGACTTGGCACGTACAAGTCATCAAACCAAAAGTCAAGTACTTTTTACCTGGTTGGAAGAGGTTGGGCAATATATGTTTGGATGCATTTAAAATTTGTCTTTAATTTGACGTTCATTTCGTCTGAGGGTTTACGTTCATTAATAATTATGAAATTGTCGTTTCTATACACACGTCTACTGTACATGGGATAGAACAATCCTTTTGGCTTTATTCCCGCCAGTTATAATTAAATATTTGTTTGCTCATGTTGGAAATTATATATGGTGAATAAAAAAAAATCAAATAAAAAATCAAGTAGTGTCAAATAAAGAGTGAAACAGCGCTCTCATAAGATATAATTTAATAATGTATTTGAATCAATAATATTCATTTATTTTACAGATTCAACAAAGGGAGATAACTTTAATTATCTCCCTTAGTATTTTTTTTAAGCTTAGCATTATAATATTACTCTGCTGTTCCAGAAAAAAGTACATGGGAAGTGGGGAAGATTTTTCAGTTCTATGGTAGATATGTGATGGGTGGTATACAGTTATTTAACATTAGGAAGATTATATATGGGTTGCTGAGGTCAGAAAATGTGGTTACCCCTCCCCCACTCCCCCACCACCCCATGCACCTTTTTCTGGAACAGCCCTGACTAGTTTGCTTCTGTGTTTTCCAAATACTGATAATGACATGAAGAGAGTGACATAATTAACATTTATTTTGATACTATCATTAATACCCTGTATTTGAATGAAGTGGACTCCCTCATCACTTTCTTTGATGAGAACTAATCTATTTGACTTGTTTGATAGAGAGAAAACTATGTAATTTATTGTGGTCTGAAAGTTAAGGAGTTCACCGGTGACCATACAGTCTCCTCAACAGTGAGACAGGATTCATGCCTCACCATATCAGAGAAAACCATACATACCCTGTGCATGACATTGTTCTCGTGACAAAATGCGACCCCCTTGAGTAGCATAAGCATGTAACTCTTGACCTGAGCCTCTGTCAGTGGTTTCTCTGTGTTCCTGATCACCTCAGAGAGATCAGACAGCATATACTCAAACACTAGCACAAACCCTGTCCCATGGGGAAACACCTCACGCAGCTTTACTACCTGAAATGATACAATCATATATTCAAACACCAACACAAACCCTGTCCCATGGGGAAACACCTCACACAGCTTTACTACCTGAAATGATACAATCATATACTCAAACACCAACACAAACCCTGTCCCATGGGGAAACACCTAGCGCAGCTTTACTACCTGAAATGATGCAATCATATACTCAAACACCAACACAAACCCTGTCCCATGGGGAAACACCTAGCGCAGCTTTACTACCTGAAATGATACAATCATATACTCAAACACCAGCACAAACCCTGTCCCATGGGGAAACACCTAGCGCAGCTTTACTACCTGAAATGATACAATCATATACTCAAACACCAACACAAACCCTGTCCCATGGGGAAACACCTAGCGCAGCTTTACTACCTGAAATGATACAATCATATACTCAAACACCAACACAAACCCTGTCCCATGGGGAAACACCTAGCACAGCTTTACTACCTGAAATGATACAATCATATACTCAAACACCAACACAAACCCTGTCCCATGGGGAAACACCTAGCGCAGCTTTACTACCTGAAATGATGCAATCATATACTCAAACACCAACACAAACCCTGTCCCATGGGGAAACACCTAGCGCAGCTTTACTACCTGAAATGATGCAATCATATACTCAAACACCAACACAAACCCTGTCCCATGGGGAAACACCTAGCGCAGCTTTACTACCTGAAATGTTACAATCATATACTCAAACACCAACACAAACCCTGTCCCATGGGGAAACACCTAGCGCAGCTTTACTACCTGAAATGATACAATCATATACTCAAACACCAACACAAACCCTGTCCCATGGGGGAAACACCTAGCACAGCTTTACTACCTGAAATGATGCAATCATATACTCAAACACCAACACAAACCCTGTCCCATGGGGAAACACCTAGCGCAGCTTTACTACCTGAAGTGATGCAATCATATACTCAAACACCAACACAAACCCTGTCCCATGGGGAAACACCTAGCGCAGCTTTACTACCTGAATGATGCAATCATATACTCAAACACCAACATAAACCCTGTCCCATGGGGAAACACCTAGCGCAGCTTTACTACCTGAAATGATACAATCATATACTCAAACACCAACACAAACCCTGTCCCATGGGGAAACACCTAGCGCAGCTTTACTACCTGAAATGATACAATCATATACTCAAACACCAACACAAACCCTGTCCCATGGGGAAACACCTAGCGCAGCTTTACTACCTGAAATGATACAATCATATACTCAAACACCAGTACAAACCCTGTCCCATAGGGAAACACCTAGCACAGCTTTACTACCTGAAATGATACAATCATATACTCAAACACCAACACAAACCCTGTCCCATGGGGAAACACCTAGCGCAGTTTTACTACCTGAAATGATGCAATCATATACTCAAACACCAACACAAACCCTGTCCCATGGGGAAACACCTAGCGCAGCTTTACTACCTGAAATGATGCAATCATATACTCAAACACCAACATAAACCCTGTCCCATGGGGAAACACCTAGCGCAGCTTTACTACCTGAAATGTTACAATCATATACTCAAACACCAACACAAACCCTGTCCCATGGGGAAACACCTAGCGCAGTTTTACTACCTGAAATGTTACAATCATATACTCAAACACCAACACAAACCCTGTCCCATGGGGGAAACACCTAGCACAGCTTTACTACCTGAAATGATGCAATCATATACTCAAACACCAACACAAACCCTGTCCCATGGGGAAACACCTAGCGCAGCTTTACTACCTGAAATGATGCAATCATATACTCAAACACCAACACAAACCCTGTCCCATGGGGAAACACCTAGCGCAGCTTTACTACCTGAAGTGATGCAATCATATACTCAAACACCAACATAAACCCTGTCCCATGGGGAAACACCTAGCGCAGCTTTACTACCTGAAATGATACAATCATATACTCAAACACCAACACAAACCCTGTCCCATGGGAAAACACCTAGCGCAGCTTTACTACCTGAAATGATACAATCATATACTCAAACACCAACACAAACCCTGTCCCATGGGGAAACACCTAGCGCAGCTTTACTACCTGAAATGATACAATCATATACTCAAACACCAACACAAACCCTGTCCCATGGGGAAACACCTAGCGCAGCTTTACTACCTGAAATGATACAATCATATACTCAAACACCAACACAAACCCTGTCCCATGGGGAAACACCTAGCGCAGCTTTACTACCTGAAATGATATAATCATATACTCAAACACCAGCACAAACCCTGTCCCATGGGGAAACACCTAGCGCAGCTTTACTACCTGAAATGATGCAATCATATACTCAAACACCAACACAAACCCTGCCCCATGGGGGAAACACCTAGCGCAGCTTTACTACCTGAAATGATACAACCATATACTCAAACACCAACACAAACCCTGCCCCATGGGGGAAACACCTAGCGCAGCTTTACTACCTGAAATGATACAATCATATACTCAAACACCAACACAAACCCTGCCCCATGGGGGAAACACCTAGCGCAGCTTTACTACCTGAAATGATACAATCATATACTCAAACACCAACACAAACCCTGCCCCATGGGGGAAACACCTAGCGCAGCTTTACTACCTGAAATGATACAATCATATACTCAAACACCAACACAAACCCTGCCCCATGGGGGAAACACCTAGCGCAGCTTTACTACCTGAAATGATACAATCATATACTCAAACACCAACACAAACCCTGCCCCATGGGGGAAACACCTAGCGCAGCTTTACTACCTGAAATGATACAATCATATATTCAAACACCAACACAAACCCTGCCCCATGGCGGAAACACCTAGCGCAGCTTTACTACCTGAAATGATACAATCATATACTCAAACACCAACACAAACCCTGTCCCATGGGGAAACACCTAGCGCAGCTTTACTACCTGAAATGATACAATCATATACTCAAACACCAACATAAACCCTGCCCCATGGGGGAAACACCTAGCGCAGATTTACTACCTGCAATGAAACAGCGAGTGAGTGAGTGAGTATGATGTAACGTCACTTTCAACGTACATTGGGTACATTAACATTAGGACCCACAGGACCCTGTAGGTAGGGTCCGATTCGATTTTACATGCGTAAACCCCACGGGGACCACAGTTTGTAGCCTCTTATGACAATCTGTCTGAGAAGCTGAGGCCCTAAAATTCTTACCATGACCTGGGATGAGGGTATAAACTAATGGCAGTAATGCTAGTACCAACTGAGTTACATACAGATGTAGCTGGACCAGTTGACCAGTGCCTTTGACCTAAACACTTGGAGCAACATAATGGATTAATACATATATCAATGTTGGTTATAGATTAGACATTGAGCTCACATAGACCATGCACGACTCCTGTAATTCGATATATGAATTTGAGCCATGATCTTTGACGTATGTATGTACAAAAGTCTATTTGTCAGTTCCATGATGGATGTGCAACAGCACATGCAGAAGTCTCTCATCTTTGTAAATCTGCAATCACTAGTGAGTGAGTGAATAAGGTTTAATGTCGCTTTCAACATTTTTTCAGCCATATCACGATGGGGAAGGGAAGGGAGGGGAGGGGGAGGGGAGGGGGAGGGGAGGGGGTACCTACTTGTAACAGAGCAGATCTAATGCTGCCATATCATGCCGTAGGCAGACATGACACCCCACTCAGTCACATTATACCGACACCGAGCGAACCAGTCCTTGTTCTATCCTCTTAATGCTGAGCGTAAGCGAGGGAGCAACAAGTTCCATTTTTCAAGTCTTAGGTGTGACCCGGCCTGGGATCGAACCCAGTACCTACCGCTTACGAGGCCGACGCTCTAACCATTAGACCACCGCAGTGCGGTCTGCAATCACTATCCTAGATTTTATTTTGCATCAGTGATGTGGGAGAATCACTCTTTCCAATATCACTCAATTGACTTTGCAATTTTGAGGAGAGCGATCAAAAGCTATCCTGAAAAACAATTTAGGAGAGTCCGTGATGGAGAGCGAGACTGATCCTCTCCTTAAACTAAGAAAGTTACGAGCGATCCTCTCCTTAATGCGGAGAGAGTTATGAGTGATCCTCTCCTTAAAACTGAGTTATGGGTGATCCTCTCCTTAAAACTGAGAGAGTTATGAGTGATCCTCTCCTCAAAACAGAGTTATGAGTGATCCTCTCCTTAAAATTGAGAGTTATGAGTGATCCTCTCCTTAAAACTGAGAGTTAGGAGTGATCCTCTCCTTAAAACTAAGAGAGTTAGGAGTGATCCTCTCCTTAAACTGAGAGAGTTATGAGTGATCCTCTCCATAAAACTAAGAGTTATGAATGATCCTCTCCTTAAAATGGAGTTATGAGTGATCCTCTCCTTAAAACTGAGAGTTAGAAGTGATTGTCTCCTTAAAACTGAGTTATGAGTGATCCTCTCCTTAAAACTGAGTTATGAGTGATCCTCTCCTTAAAAATGAGAAAGTTATGGATGATCCTCTCCTTAAAACTGAGTTATGAGTGAGCCTCTCCTTAAAATGGAAGAGTTATCCTCTCCTTAAAACTGGTTTGTTGGTTGTTTAAAGTTTAATGTCGCACCTACATGTAAGCTTATTGGTCACACAGCGTCGATGACCCAAACAAACATACCCTAACAAAACCCGAACCCTACCAAAAACCTAACCAAAACTACAAAAAAAAATTGAACCCCTTAAAACTGAGTTAGGAGTGATCCTCTCCTTAAAACTGAGAAAGTTATGAGTGATCCTCTACTTAAAACAGAGTTATCAGTGATCCTGTCCTTAAAACTGAGAAAGTTATGGATGATCCTCTCCTTAAAACTGAGTTATGAGTGATCCTTTCCTTAAAACTGAGAGAGTTATGAGTGATCCTCTCCTTAAAACTGAGAGGATTATGAGTGATCCTCTCCTTAAAACTGAGAGTTATGAGTGAACCTCTCCTTAAAACAGAGTTATGAGTGATCCTCTCCTTAAAACTGAGAGAGTTATGAGTGGTCCTCGCCTTAAAACTGAGAGTTGAGTGTTCCTCTCCTTAAAACTGAGAGTTATGAGTGATCCTCTCCATGAAACTGAGAGTTATGAGTGATCCTCTCCTTAAAACTGAGTTATGAGTGATCCTCTCCTTAAAACTGAGAAAGTTATGAATGATCCTCTCCTTAAAACTGAGTTATGAATGAGCCTCTCCTTAAAATGGAAGAGTTATCCTCTCCTCAAAACTGGTTTGTTGGTTTTTAAAGTTTAACGTCACACCTACATGTAAGCTTATTGGTCACACAGCGACGATGACCCAAACAAACATACCCTAAGCCTAACAAAACCTGAATCCTACCAAAAACCTAACCAAAACTACAAAAAATGAGTGATCCTCTCCTTAAAACTGAGAAAGTTATGAGTGATCCTCTCCTTAAGAGTGATCCTCTCCTTAAAACTGAAAAAGTTATGAATGATCCTCTCCTTAAAACTGAGAGTTATGAGTGATCCTCTCCTTAAAACCGAGAGTTATGAGTGATCCTCTCCTTAAAACTGAGAGTTATGAGTGATCCTCTCCTTAAAACTGACAGAGTTATGAGTGATCCTCTCCTTAAAACTGAAAAAGTTATGAGTGATCCTCTCCTTAAAACCGAGAGTTATGAGTGATCCTCTCCATAAAACTGAGAGAGTTATGAGTGATCCTCTCCTTAAAACTGAGAGAGTTTTGCAGACTGACTTAGTGAGCTTCACCAGACACCATATATGAACTATGCTCTAATGCAAAACACTGTGAATAACGAACAAATGTGCTGATCATTGGAGATCGCCAAGAGAGAAATTTTATATATTTGGTGCGAACATATGTTCTGAAATATATTTCATTTTTGAATCTGTTTTTGTATAATCAGTATTTTTGCTCATTTTACTGGTTGTTTTCCATACAAGCCTAGGTTGCATACGAGTGCATGTTTTGGGAAACCCGCTCGTTCGGTCTGCACCCTGTGTGTGCACTTCTGCGTAACGATTGGGGGAACTGGAAAATGGACTATTATCATGATTATTCACCGCATTCTCTGCCATGTCTGATGAGGTAAACACTGT
Organism: Hanleya hanleyi; assembly: GCA_036873755.1. Lineage (NCBI taxonomy): Eukaryota > Metazoa > Mollusca > Polyplacophora > Lepidopleurida > Hanleyidae > Hanleya > Hanleya hanleyi. The sequence continues at coordinate 518 of JAVTVY010015153.1, read as the reverse complement.
ACATTGGAATTATAAGTTCACGAGTCAGCAGGTTTTAACAAGGGACTGGGAGGTATTTTAATGTCAGATGTATGATTTTGGCAGAGGCAAGTTTTCATATTAAAGTGATGATGGCTGTTTATCTACCAGAATAATATTGCAGAACAATTAATGTAACTTACATATTGATTGTCTTCAATCTCCTGCAAGGCCTTGATTTCTCTGTAAATAATAAGGGATACTCTTCATAGACGTAATCCTATCATTCTGTCTGAAACTAAGTATTCTTAACAATTCTATTGACTGATACTCGGTTCAAGTATTTGAACGGCGATCCCTGATACTGGAAATGGAACTTTGTTAAAATTCCAGTAAAGTCATGCTAACATGGTAGAAGATCGAGAGCTCACACAAGATCCAAATTTGACATTGAAAGCGACATGGCGAACAGAAGCAGCTTTCCCGGGACAGACAGTCATCGACATTTGAATGCCTGATCGAGGCTGATACACTTTTCTTCCTGACAATAAAATAAGACC
>JAVTVY010015152.1:0-60491 GCA_036873755.1 Hanleya hanleyi | reverse complement strand
TTTGATGTAAGCATCCTACCAAAAATATTTAGCAATTTTTGGGTAGCCTCATTTTTTTATTATTTGAAATATAAAGGATTGCAGTAGTGATCTGTTCAAAATTTTCAAAAATTAATGTTATGACTTTTTGAGTTATAAATAAGTAGATACCAATAAATCTACATATGCATAACCTATAACCAATTTCAAATCTTGTTTTATAAATGTTTTGTCAAATTCACATTTGATAATGATAAATTATAAAATAAAATAAAAATGCCTTCCAACCTACCTACTCACCAATATCCATGAAACCTGGTGACATTTTATCCTTCTTTCTATCCCATGATGCATTATGTATCCATGCCAACTGAATTACAGTTTCCACCTGTGTAGTCCAAAGATGGTGGATTTATACTTCTGATTCCCACAATGCAGTGCAGTGATGACATCAGGTTCAATGTCTATTATTGAACCTTAGTTACAACTATTATTATGGATGGCCTAAAGTTAATCTGCCATGGCAATTGTCCAGTAGGCCTACTTACTACATGTTTATATTTGCAGGAAATTGGTGAATATATTATTTGGATCTCACATAAAATTGAGTAGTAAACAGCCTCGACCAGGACTGAAATTCTGAACATTTCATGCCTTGAATCTAGAAAGAGATACTGTTGCATTAAACATGATAAAATAAATATCATTCTCTTGCAGGTTCAGTGCATTCTCAGGTTGAAGACACTTGTGAGCTTCATGGTGGGTATTCTGATAGTGTTAACCATTATGCCTGTGAGTAGAGCTTGTACATGAATGAAATTTAAATTTATCGTTCTCAAAACTGCTGAACTAAGATGATTTATCTTGCTGTTCCCTCATATTTTTCTGTGCAAGAAGAAACAAGGAAACCTTTCCTGAAAATCCATCAGCAATCTCAATTCCAGATCCTCATCAGTCATGGGAGAATAGCAAGAATATATTTTCATGGTGGATTTCATCATTGAGACGAGTGTAATCTATCATCTCAATGTAGTTTAAATCTGTATTAGACCATCAGTTTGTCAAAAAGGTTATTCTTTAGGACTGATGAGATCTTTAACTCTACCAGTCTATGATCATGTAATCTTTCAGAATATATGAGGTTGATGACCAGGAGATGAAAGCGTGACCATGCAGGCTGTATGGTGCTTGAGTAACACTAAAATAATCTTCTCACTCGTGATTCTATGTCAAAAAAAGGAAATAAATCTGAATGCTAAATGTTACTTTTCTCTGTACATGTTTTGCAGCCACTGTAAGTCGACCTCAGTGAGTTCTCTTCATATTTGAGTCTGTACCGCCTACAATGCCCATGTAAGTAACAGTCTCTTCATTTCGCTGCACTGCAATGGTCTAGTGGTTAGAGCATCCTCCTCACAAGTGGGAGGTCCTATGATCAATCTTTGGTCGAGTCATACCTAACACTTAAACATTGGAACTTGTTGCTTCCTTCATTGATGCTCAGCATTAGGAGGATAGATCAAGGACTGGTTGACCCAGTCATATCGTCAGGATAATGTGACTGGGCGAAGTATCATCAGTAAAGACAGCTCTATAACAAGAGACAAAATTGGCTTCAATATGCGCCAGCCAAACAAACACATTAATTTTGTAATGAAACAATTAGCTTTCCCAGAATAGAGCACTGGCTTCTTTAGGAATACAGCAACTGTTGAACTTTTGACCTCAGAATCAACAGGAGCTCGGCATATCCGAAAGACAGATATTCTAGAACTGGAGAGATCACATCTCAAAATGAATTGCTATGACGGTATACATGAAGTTTGGTCACATTCCACAGCCCTGAATTGAAATATACTGCTGATAAATATTCTCATTTTCCTGATCTTCAAGCTGAGTGGTTAGTTGACTGTTGACCTTTTGACCTGTCAGTGCCCAGACAATGCAGATCATATCTACTGCTTCATCTGTTTGTTTCAGATTTGCCTATGACCTGTCACAGTACCCAGCCAATGCAGATCATATCTACTGTTTCATCTCTTTCATTTCAGATTTCCCTAGGACCTGTCACAGTACCCAGACTATGCAGATGATATCTACTGTTTCATCTCTGGTTTCAGATTTCTCTGTGACTGGTTATAGTACCCAGACATTGCAGACCGTATGTACTGTTTCTTCTGTTGGTTTCAGATTTCGTTTTGACCGGTCACAGATCCAAGATATTGCAAATCATGTCTAATGTTACATCTCTTTGATTTCAGATTTCCCTAGGACCTGTCACAGTACCCAGACTATGCAGATGATATCTACTGTTTCATCTCCTTGGTTTCAGATTTCTCTGTGACTGGTTATAGCATCCAGACTGTATGTACTGTTTCATCTGTTAGTTTCAGATTTCTTTTTGACCTGTCACAGATCCAAGATATTGCAAATCATATCTAATGTTACATCTCTTTGATTTCAGATTTCCCTAGGACCTGTCACAGTACCCAGACTATGCAGATGATATCTACTGTTTCATCTCCTTGGTTTCAGATTTCTCTGTGACTGGTTATAGCATCCAGACCGTATGTACTGTTTCATCTGTTAGTTTCAGATTTCTTTTTGACCTGTCACAGATCCAAGATATTGCAAATCATATCTAATGTACATCTCTTTGATTTCAGATTTCCCTAGGACCTGTCACAGTACCCAGACTATGCAGATGATATCTACTGTTTCATCTCTTTGGTTTCAGATTTCTCTGTGACTGGTTATAGTACCCAGACATTGCAGACCGTATGTACTGTTTCTTCTGTTGGTTTCAGATTTCGTTTTGACCTGTCACAGATCAAAGATATTGCAAATCATATCTAATGTTACATCTCTTTGATTTCAGATTTCCCTAGGACCTGTCACAGTACCCAGACTATGCAGATGATATCTACTGTTTCATCTCTTTGGTTTCAGATTTCTCTGTGACTAGTTATAGCACCCAGACCGTATGTACTGTTTCATCTGTTAGTTTCAGATTTCATTTTGACCTGTCACAGATCCAAGATATTGCAAATCATATCTAATGTTACATCTCTTTGATTTCAGATTTCCCTAGGACCTGTCACAGAACCCAGACTATGCAGATCATATCTACTGTTTCATCTCTTTGGTTTCAGACTTCTCTGTGACTGGTTATAGTACCCAGACATTGCAGACGGTATGTACTGTTTTATCTGTTAGTTTCAGATTTCTTTTTGACCTGTCACAGATCCAAGATATTGCAGATCATATCTAATGTTACATCTCTTTGATTTCAGATTTTCCTAGGACCTGTCACAGTACCCAGACTATGCAGATGATATCTACTGTTTCGTCTCTTTGGTTTCAGATTTCTCTGTGACTGGTTATAGTACCCAGACATTGCAGACCGTATGTACTGTTTCTTCTGTTGGTTTCAGATTTCTTTTTGACCTGTGACAGATCCAAGATATTGCAGATCATATCTAATGTTACATGTACATCTCTTTGATTTCAGATTTCTCTATGGACTGTCACAGAACCCAGACAAAGCAGATCATATCTACTGTTTCGTCTCTCTGGTTTCAGATTTCTCTTTGACCTGTCACATATCCCAAACAGTCACAGATCCCATTGTATCTACTTTTTCATCTGTTTGGTTTCAGATTTCTGTATGTCCTGTCACACATCACAGACTATGCAGATCGTTTATCTACTGTTTCATCAGTTTGGCTTCAGCAGATCATTTATCTACTGTTTCATCTGTTGGGCTTCAGATTTCTCCATGGTCAGTCACAGATCCCAGACTATGCAGATCATATCTACTGTTTGGTTTCAGATTTCTCTTTGACCTGTCACAGACCCCAGAATATGCAGATCGTATATCTGCTGTTCATCTGTTTTGTTGCAGATTTTTTCTATGATGTGTCATAGATTCTATCTAGACTATGCCGATCGAATCTAATTTTTCATCGTTTGTTTTCAGATTTCTCTACGACCTGTCACAGATCTCCGACAATACAGATCATGTTTTATCAAGCAGTCCTGTCTGCTCTTGCCTTCTTCAAGACAACTTGTGCTACTTTTGCATTTCTGACACTTTCTTCACTCAGGCTAGGGGGTTTGGATTAGAAATGCTTGCTAATATATGAGATGTGAAAAGCAAGTTAAGCTATTTGTCCTTGACATTCCTGTCGGTCATTTTTGAAGTGCTGAAATACTGTGCACATTATCATTGTGTTTAAAATTAATGTACATACCTCTTAAACATACTAATCACTGAAGCACAGAATTGTCCAGTTGCTCTCTTTATACACCTATCCTTGGACATGGGGCAAATAGGAACCCTTTTCATTTTGAGGTCAAAATGTCCAAGGAGAATCACTGTGATAAAAATAATCTGGATCATGACAACCTCAGGTATATCACTACCAGTACCTTAATCTTGTAGGCATAAATCTGTGAGTCTACAATTTACTTTATGCCTTTCTCATTTGAGATTGCAAATATTAATTCTGGTCAAATGTGTGGGCATGTTTTGAAGCCCTACAGGCTCTTGTTAAATTTGATTTGGAATGTGAATTTTTAGAGAACTCCTGCCTTTGTCAAGGGAAATAACTTTGCTGAAAGTGTTGATCAATACTCATGGTTCAGTACAATATGCAGCTGACCAGAAGCAGAAGACTGATCGCAGTTTCTCCTACATTAAAGTGTAACTGTGGTACTTGTGTAAGTGCACCTCATATTCAAGTTAACGATGTGAATAATAAAACGTCTTTTCCAACATTCTGTCATTTTATAGCTCAGAGGGTTCAAAGGCAACTTTCTACAGTGGGAGAAATCTTCACTGCCCTTTTTGACGTCATAAATTGAGCGTCCTGATGCACAGTCTGCTTGATGTCGAGGCAGTGCAGAGAATGGAACAGATCAACAATGTTGCGTTGTGAGATGGATAATCGTTCCATAATAACGCCGCAAGTTCCGATATGCTTGTGGCGCTGTGCATTACAATAAATTTGACAATTAAAGTCGTAAAACAAGAAACAGGGTATAAATTCAATGATTTGGAAGATTATCTTGAATATGATGTAAACTTACAGAAGTACCACAGTTACACTTTAAGAGGTGATACAATTTATTAGAGTGATTCATAGCAAACTTTGGTGGTGATTGAAAGTTAGTAGATTGATTCAATCAATGGGTGCTCATCATAAAGACAAATGAGGACATACAACTGAAATTACTTTAAAGCAGTTTCAAAGTTTTATTCCATTTGCAGGTAGGAGTAAATATTGCATCACTTGATCTGTCAGTCGACGATACCTTGTAGTATGAAGATCTTGGTGCTGGTAGCTGAAAATCGGTGACTCCAAAATTTTATTTGGAAATTTACAGGTAAATAATCTGCACTTTCATAAAGTCTAAGTAATCTCAAGACATGCTGAAATAAAACATGTTATCTTGTAATTATTATTAGGTTTTATTATGTAAACTAGATTCCACCTAACGAATTTCAATTCTCTCTCTCTCTCCAATGTAGGCCGCAGTGTTAATTAGTTCGTCCTAACTGCTAAGAATGAAGGATCTAAATTGGTGATGTTGCAGTGAATTTCTTCTCGAAATGCATACGAGATATGTGAGAAATTATATTAATTGCATGTTGATATTATATGTTTCTTCACAGAATAACCCATGCTACAGTCCACTTGTCCTCATGGTGGTGAATAATCCAAGCACAAAACCAATGCCATCGCAGTGTGGATGATCTGCTACTTGAGAGTTGAGATTCTCGGCCGGAGACTGTCACAGTGTGGATAATCTGCTATTTGAGAGTTGAGATTCTCAGCCGGAGACTGTCCCAAGAATTTTGAAACATTATGTCAAATTGGCAGAACTTGAGAACTGTACTCTACCAGACTCATTTCTTTAAAGTGTAAATTTCCTTTCAACTTCACAATAAGCGACTCCTAGACTGCATTGCAACGCCACAGAGGAGCAACCTGTCAAATAAAAGGATGATGAAATCAGATTTTAATATATGCTTTTGATATGGTGTCTGCGAGCCACATGTATCATTGACATACTTTAGTTTAACTGATCTCAACATGCTCAAAAAAGACCAAATTGGAATGGTGTTCTGACAATGTGTAATGAATTTCATTATAATGAGGGTTCATCGTATATTCAAATCTGTGATTCACTGCTTAAAGGTGAAATGCAAAGGTCATATTTTGTCTTTTATGTTCTTCATGGGTTAATGTTGGAACTATCAGCTTATTTACTTCTTTTGGTTTTATTACATGTAGAAGTATTTTGTCTACTAGCTAGTAGCTTTAGAAAAGTTGGTATCTCAAGCCTGGTCGATTTCACAAATGAAATCTGCGTCACTTATCTGGGTTTGTTTACCCCTCGGGCAAATGTGCCCGAATGGTATTGTCATCGTTGCTTCATCTGTCTGTCTGTCTGTGGACACGGTTTCTCAGAAGGATTATAGCCAGCATCTCTCACAATTCGGAAAACTCACATTCGTAAAAATCACCTGGCATCAAAATAACTCCCATTTAGCACCATGTTAAAAATTGCTGAAGTGAATGGATTACCTCTGCAATTGCTGAATGCTGTGGCCAATTGTGAGGGTTGAGCCAAGCATTGAAATTCATACCACTTATGCATCTGGTGAAAGGTCAGAAGCTTATTGAAAATGACTGACCTTGGCCTATTTTATCAAGGTCAAATTCTATTATTTGCTATACATTATTTAAAGATTAAAGCTAAGGTCTCCAAATTCATATTAAATATGCAATTGGTGATTGCCTAGAAGCCTATTCCAGTTGACTGACCTTGACCTATTTTTTCAAGGTCATATACTGTTATGAAATGTTTTGAATTATGATATAACATGAAGAAATGTAGCTACTAGGCTTTCCAAATTAATACTATGTATACATCTGGCGATGGCCCAGAGGTGTGCTGAAGATGACTGACCTTGACCTATTTTCTACAGATCAGATTCTATTTAGTACAATATTTCATGAAGGAGTATATCTACCTTGTCCAAATTTATACCATGTATGCCTGAACCTGAAGTCTATTGAATATCACTGACCTTGACCTATTCTAAGTTAAAAGGTCAAATTATATATGTTCAAGTGTATAAGATCTTGTTCCATATGCAATTAAGTTAGAATAGACCAGATAATTGTTGAAGATGATTGACTTTGATCAGTATTTCCAAGATCAAACTACTTGATTTGATTATGCTCTACCAGAACCTCACCGCAAAATTTTCCCATCAATTAAGGCCTTGGCAAAAGCCGACCTGGCTCAATTTCTATGTATTTCTAAAATGATAGAACTACAGTCAACACTATTAGATCACCTTTTTGTCAACCTACAATACATGATGTTGTCAAAGTTCTAAAAGTACATCGTATTCAATGCATGACTAGACAATAACTGAGAGCCGACATGGCCGAGGGGTATTGGAGCCCATTGGGCTATTTTATGTCACATCTAGGTCAATACTTGGATGGGTGACCGGTGCTGTACTGGCTGGGCAGATCAGTGTCCAGGGTAATAGGAACTGTGAGCACTCTCATGTACTGGCACATGTAGGCACTATCGTGATATGACTGAAACAAGGTTGAAAACGACGTTAACCCCTACTACTCACTCACCCTTTTATGTCACAGGTCGGATGTCCATGCTTGTAATGTTTCGTCTTCAGGTGGCTGGAAGTAAGGAAAGGAAAGATTACGTAGTGATGATTGTGTGCAAATTGGAAGTCAGCTGGGCTTGGGGAACCAACATTTCAAAAGATTCTACCAGAAAAACTAATTCAAATTAAATCAAGTACCGGTAGCAGATATACTGATATTTTTTATCATTATTCAACTTATACATGTTATATAAAATACTAAAAGAAGAATCTAAAAACCTTTGCATTTCAACTTTAAAAAGATGCAGCAATAATTGAGATTGGCTTTGTTTAAGTTAACAAATACTAAATATAGAGTAGTCACTTTGAAAGACCCAATACTTGATATCTGGTCCTACAACAATGATAGTGTGAGTGGAACTACTGATATAATTGGCCATGATATAAAGTTATGTACTGTGGATTCGCGAGTTCAATGTTTAAATTCACACACCCTGCATCTGACCGTAATTCAGCCGATGTGCACATTGTCTTGAGATGGGTAAGCCAATGTTGAAAATTCTGATTTATTTCAAATTTATCCTAGGGCATCACCTCCGCTATGGTTATGATTGACAGGTGTGCCTGAAAATTACATGCGCCTACTCCATCGATAGACAGTATATTTCACATTTGAAACTTAAAGCAGCTATTTTGCACTAATATACAGTACTACTTCATTGGCCCTGGTATTGAGGAACCACGACATACGATGCCTTGGAAGTATTCTGAGTATAATACAACAAAATGCTGTTGTATTTTATGCCAATCATCCCTTGAATTCTTTCATAGATAATATTGTATTAGTTGGATAGACGATGGTGGTGTGTAAACAGAAAGTGACAAACACTTCCTGGTCCACTGGTGAAAAACCTATATACATGAATATGGATTTTTGAGTTTCTATTTTATTCCATTTTGGTGTACCATAACTCAAATATTCCATTTTTTTGGTACAAACAACCTCGCAGCACAAAATGTTCTATGTACATGTATTTGTGTATCAATCACTTTGAATAAGTTTCTTTCAGTTTCAATCACGAAACAATTTTTTAGTTTTCTTTTGAATAGTCTACTTAAAAAAAAGAAGAAAATCTTTCATGAAAGTTTAATGTAATAATGATTAATCATTTTGTAAAATGTTATTTTTTGTTCTTCAATAGAATTACTCTTATTTCCACTATCAATGTTGAACATTTGTGGGGAATGAATGAACATTCACTGGTACAATTGCTGTTTCGGGTCATTTTGCATGGCAGGACGGTGAATTTAACCCATGAGCATATTAGTCCATTATCTTTGATGTTCAGTTAGACCGTGAAATAATATCGGTTGGTAAGCTTACACTACCATCTAGCGTAATCAACCTTTCAGAATAATTGCAGTATATCTGACAGTATTTGGTCTTCAACCCATCAGATTGTTATTTCTCACAGAGGAGACCGTCACTGTATTGTTTGGGAAGTGCCTTTATAACTGGTTATGATTTACATTTTCAAATAAAGTTGTTGCGATGGACATCCCAGGTATTTCAATGGTGTTTTGACTTATAAGACTATGCTGTTTGTGGAAATATAGTGAATTCAGAGACCATTCAAAATTACGTAACCCTGCCTGAATCGACTGCTTATGTTAATGGGCGCAGTCGCTGTATATAATTCAAGGAGGTACTCTCTAAAAACAATCGCGGTAACAAAATTGCACATCCACAATAATTGTGTTCCAGTGGTACACAATTTTGAAGAAAACCTACACATCTTGTGTACCAGTACACAATTTTTTGTGGATATACAATTTTGTATACCGGGATACAGTTGTTTTACAGAGTATCATACATGATGGTGTAACCCTCCATTATTGTAAATGTATGTGGAGTGGAAGGGGAGAGGGGTGCATTGTCTGGAGACCCGACTACTAAGGTTTTTGCGGGTTCCTTAAAGTATACTTTCCTGAAAACACTGCATGGTAGTTTGATGAACTAGCCACTTATTCTCATGTTAGTGGAAGGGGGGGGGTTATCTGTGGCGGTGTTACATAATTGTGAATGGTTTATAATTCTGCTCGCTTTCTACCATCATATGTCTGGGCTCGTCCATAGGCCTTCAGTTCGTCTGTACCGCCGATTTTGCCTACATTGTACGTTGGAAATTGAATCTGTTCTGAATCTGCTGAATGAGTTGACCTTCAAGTTCCGTGAAAAAGGATCGCTTAGACACCAGAAATTACCTTTAGGTTGAAGATGCTGATCTTGAAGACACTGCTCTCGGTTAAAAACAACCAGGAAACTTCTTTGATGATGCTCAGGCCTCCATGCGGACTTCTAAGCATTTGTTTTCTGCCAACAGCGACAACAGCAGCTCCGCAATGTTGTTGTTGTTGTTGGTACAGGAAGCAATTTGCTCACGCATGCGAATTGAAAACACGCTATGCATTCTGGGATATAAATGACGTCATAAATACCAAACTGCGGCTTTCGGAGTGAAAACATATATTGGTCCAAATGTTTGCCACGCCATGATGGACCGAACGAAATTGGTACATCGTTTGTCCACACCCACACGCTCCTACATTGGCGGTGAAAAAACCGTTTGTCAATATATGATGTACCATATGTTTACCAATGTCGGACCATGATGGTTACAGCTTGGGGAAAACGCGTGTGTACTTTAAGCTACAGTGGAAAATGATACGTGATAAGATAAACATTATATTCTGGTCTACTTTTGTTTCTTTTTTGGTTTTTGTTTGTTTGTTCGTTTGTTTGTTTGCGGGCGAAATCACCCTCTCCCACCCCCTTTACCTACGTCCATGAATATGCAAGTTTTTCGTCTTCCAACTATGAAATTACAAGATGGATAGTTGAATAATATTACATGGGACCATACGGAAATGTTGATCATCAGTTACATCATGTGTGTGATACAAACAGGACTGTTCAATCCAACATAGGCGATAGTCACCGGGTGGTTATATCCAATATGAGTATGATAACATGAGTGTGATAACCACAGGACAACTATAACAAACATGAGTGTGATAACATGAGTGTGATAACCACAAGACAGCTATATCCAACAAATCCCATGTATGCGTGAAAACGAAAGCGCTGGAACGTCACCATCATAGATAAAAATAACCTGTTGGGTAGATTTTTAGAACACATTATACTTTATAGGTTCAAATGCAATTGTTTGTTCATCGATGCAAGGTCAAAGTCATTTATTTACCTGCCATCATCGGGAGTTGAGATTCCAGGGATTTTGTAATTGTCGATAATATTGAATGGCGTATAGTCCATCACAAAACAATGTGGATTAAATGCATCATGTACACGTGTATACACAACCATGACAATCTGCTTTCAGTTAATTGCTGATAATTTAGATTGAAGTTTTCTCACCCACGAAGCCATATGGAGTGACCCTTGTAAATATTTCTCGAGAAAAGGCCAGTCTAATAATTTGTAGATAGGTCCTAATGGATCTGTTCCCTCCTTAGGAACTCGGGACGGGGCGCTTGATTTTCCTTCTATTCGCTTATATTGAACATTATAACTGATAATATTCGCGATTTAATAAAAAAAAACCTCCCTGATAAGAAGATAATGATGATAGAGATACGGAAGTTTAAAAGGGTCATCCATCAGGGGATGGTAAGACGTGCTGACATTTTAGAGTAATGTCCAAGTTGAGAGAAATTAGACGAAGAGCAATGCACCAGACCGTATTTGCTGTTTAATCATGCAAAATACGGGCAGACATTAAAACTAGAGTAATGAACATTTACAGGTTATCAGGATTAGACACTTGTATTTTCTTACAACTTTATCCACAGGCCAATACAAATCCGGGATTTCTTGTTGAAGTATTATAATCCTGGAAGATATCTCGTGATGCCTTGTTGTTTCCATAATAGCAAGCGTCAGATTCGACATTCAGTATCCAGCCCACGTCCATAAAATAATTTCCGTTAATGGAAAGACCTATTTCGTAAGATAATTGGCAGCAACTCCAAATGTGTATGAAATATCAGTAATAAAAACACAAGATGGTTTCCCACGAGAGATGAGCGGTCAACAGTTTTCAATGATGTCAGTAAGACAGGATGATGTTATATACGTAAAATCCTAATCACTGACAATTATTCTTCATCCAAATGATGTTGTTAAGCAAAAAATAATTCTTGGGAGGGCTTATTTGTGACATTTCGACATATAAGATAGTATAATTCGGACCCACGATAGTCTGACGTTACCATGGTTATGGATGTCCGCTAATGGACAGCTAAAGCTCTGCGGACCCTATTGAAAGTCAACACCGTGGAATCTCCGTCCAACGCGTCTGGTGTCCCTTAAGTACAGATAATAACCAAGATGGATTCTTTTGAAGAAACAAAACACCTAATTGGTAATTAGTCCCACTCAGGATCATCATCATTTCATTATCAAGGACACAATTATAATATCGAAGGTCAATCCCTGAACTCATGACCGAAGCACATATTGAAGGGAGAAAATCCAAGCCAAACATCTTGAAGTCAAGAACAGTCGCAATAACATAATATTGAAAACCATAGCTGTAAATTTATACTTGAACTGGGATCGAGAGTGAAGAGGAATAACAGATAGTTAAATGTGATAGATTATGAATATCACGGAGAAATTGTTATAATATGGTAGATTTCATTGTGTTATACATGTTACAATAATAGGACATTTTTACAGAGCCAAAAGCAGATTATTTACAAGCTCTACAGTCGTCGACTTAATTAACAGATTGACTTTTGCTCTCTCTCCCTCGCCCATCCATGTTCACTTTATTCAAATCACTGGTTCTTGGGACATTTCATATTATTTAACACTCATCCTATTCATTGGCTCTTAGGTTTGGGTAATTTTGTTATATTTTGCACGTTGTTGTAAATTGGCTGTATCATTACCAGATGAAGATAAAGGCACCGCTGTGTTCCTACGTGCTATCCCGATGTTAACGTTCATTGAAAAGGTTGTGGATGTTACTATCTTTGGACGAGAGAAGCAGTTACAAGTTTTCACTGGCGCCAAATATCCCCCAAGCCATACGTCACACTTCGATTCATAAACTACTTATCTGAACTATGAAGCTCAAACGACCCCAACCGTGTGGCTAAAGACTCACGATCATATACTGTGCTATAGCGTGCATCCAGTGGCGTCAGATCCGACGTTCATTATCCAACCGTCATCCGTACAGAATTTCTGTATCCATAATCGAAATACCTTACTTCGTAGAACAATACCGTCACCAAACTCCAAGTACATATAAAATAAATTATTTATCACATTTTTGCTTATGATACTGAACATTTAGCCCCGTTGATAAAATCGAATGGCAACGTTCCATATCTTGATATTTCTGCCCTCACGCGCGGGCCTGATATCGGTATATCTTGCAGGAAACAAGCCTATGTTTATGTATACTTTTGTCTTTTTGAATTTGGTGCTAATACTGTTATATGGAAATGGAATAGGTCTTTGGATTATGGACGCGGATATTCTCTAATGGACGACGGCTGGATTATGAATGACGGACTAGACGCTTGTAATTCTTATATTGGTTTCCCCTCGAGGAACTCGTCGCATTCTCTCTGCAGTCTGGTCGATTGCACTTCTGTGCTTTTCACCTGGATCAAATGGAGCTTCCAACGTATTAAAATTTTACGATGTATGCATACACACTTAGCCCAGAAGGTGTAAATTACACCTCTACGGGGTGTAAATGGCTTGTCCCAGGGCTAACACCCTTTTGGGTGTGAATTAACACCCTCTCCGAAAGGTGTAAATTTACACCTTCGTGAAAAGGTGTTAAGTTACACCTTTTTTGCTCACCTAACACCTTCCATGGGTGTTCATTCACACCTTCTGAATAAAATTTGCACCTTCCAGACAAATTTATAAGCATATTTTGGGGGAACCCAGGGGTGTTTATTTACACCTTTTGACCACACTAAACCTTTCAGTGGTGTTAATTTACATCTTTTCAACACAATTACACCTTCTTTGGGTGTTCATTCACACCTTTTAGGCAAATTTGATCATCTAGGGGTGCTAAAATACACCTTCTGGTGATCATTCCATCTTCCAGGGGTGTTAAATCATACCTTATTATTAAGAATTACACCTTTTGACTGAGATTACACCCTCTTGGGTGTTTATTTATACCTTTTGGCCGCATTTAAACCTTATAGAGGTGCTAAAATACACCTTCTGGGGATGATTCCATCTTCCAGGGGTGTTAAAACACACCCATTTCGTGAGAATTTCACCTTCAAAAGGTGTTAATTTGCACCTTTTTAGTGAGAATTAGTGGTGTTCGTACCACCCAGTAATGGCTCTTGTTCGAGGTACACAATAACAACATTAACACAAAATATATGTATGATATATTTTATTAAGGAAATCACAAAAAGCACATTTACATTGGTCTTTTCATGTTAGCCCTCCCTGATATCATAGTTCACTCTCAATCCCTGAAAGCACAAAGTTCAAACGATTAAAAATACAAGCATCCCAACCCACACTAAATTGAGCACGTTATGTTCATGTCACTTATGCCTCCAACTTTCACCCGCCTACAGTCTGTGACCGAAAATAGAAAACTTTGAGAGTAGGGTATTACAGGTAACAAAAATGGCAATGACACTGGGTGGGGGAGTTGTTTGGGGGGGAGGGTGGAGTGGAGTGAGGATAACTGTCATGGAATGCTTTTGTACATAACCTGCTGGGGTGTCCTGGCCTCTGAGACCGAAAATCAAAAACTCTCAGAGAGTAGGGTTTAACAGGTAACAAAAAGGGCAATGGCACTGGATTGGGAGTTATGGGGGGGGGGGACAAGCAGTAAAATATACACATTAATATGTGTCCGAATGTTCATAACGGGTTTTATTAGAAGGCGACAATTTTTGGGACTACTTTCAACAGGGCAGCCACCTACTTTGCTCAGTTGTCTGTATTACTCAATGTTAAATGCCATAAGAATTGCCTGCTACTTTGGTGAATTGCCACCCACTTTAAAAGTTAATGAAACACTTACATAAGTATGATAAAGAGTCATGGTTCAAGAATGTTTTTCTGTAAGTGAGAAGTAGCTCTTACTGCTCCTGTAACTTTGTCACCGTCCTGGTAGCGGTAGGTCTTGGCCGTGTATAGGACAACTTCAGAAAAGGCAGTTCGAGTTATGTCAAGGAGTTGTTTATAACTTTCACGTTGTAGCGTATATTAAAAAACCACTATGCGACGAGCAGGCATTTCAATTCCAGCAGGAGATCTGTCGTATCCAAACGCTTCTGCTTCCCCACATAGACAGAGATGGTATCCGCGGTCTCCATATTGGAACCCTGGTGGACAATAATTGGTGTCCTGGAGTTACCTGAAAGTAACATAAAAGATATATAAGCATATGGGATTGGTAGTATTGTTCAATCATAATCTTTTACCATCATGACCATTGAGTCTTCTGAATTATACGTTGAATGTCCCAAAACCTTTTATTCTGCCTGCGGATGTAGTAATAAATCATATCGTGTGTACAGGTAGGTGTCAGTTTGTACGCTAGACAGGTTTAAGAAATATCAAACCAGGCCAAATTCCAATTCGAACCAGCATCGCTCATTACTAAGTTATATATATTCATACAAGTAATATAGGAGAAAAGAGAAGAAATGCAGTTTCCGCCTTCAATACCCTAAAGTTCTTACTTGTATACTCATCGACGTTGTATGTTAGATCTATGTGATTAGCATCAGGAACTATATCGATTACACTCGTGAAGAATTATTCACTTACTTCTTTTTGGATCAGCATGGTTAGGTCTTCCTTGAAATGGCCCACAATGACTGGCACCACGGCAATGGCCAGTTGATCTGTATGAGAAAAAGAATCCATATTAAATTAAATGATGAAAAATACATCTTGACAGTTCCATCCAGCCTCCCCGCCCCCATCATTTCTTTTGCATTCAATGGTTGAATTGAATTGAATTGATTTAAATTACAATAAACAACCCATTCAGGGATAAAATGTGTAAGAAAGTGGTATTTTTATTTGGCAAACAATTGTTTGTCCAGTATTCCAACATCTACGAACTGGTTGGTCGATTCATAATATATATACCGTCTAAATAATTCATGTCAAACTTAATCTGCATTATGTCCTGCCCATCCAAGTGAAAATCATGCCGATCAATAGATTACTGCATTTTTGCAGGTTTGCAAAATACTCACACTTTTTATCATCTTCTTCCAATGACGGATTTTCCTTCAGCGTCCTTAAATCCTCCTGTTGTTGTTTTGAAGCCAATACGTTGAACACTGCTGACGTGTATTTCTTCATGCTTCCAATTAAGGAACTCTTTATCAATGTCCTTCCCCACAAGTGTGTCAAAGTCTCTTAATAACTGGAAACAGAAGAAAACAAATCCAATTAGTATTATGTTGTTAGAAACCCATTCAGTTTTAGAAGGCTCTTTATGAATTTGTGTATCATCTTCCAATATCTGACCAAAACGTTTTTTTAACCACGAATAGCTTTAATAATTAGATAATCATTATATTTCTTATCGTCTTATACATTAAAGTTCCATTTTTATTAACTGGAAATATACACAGAAACAAAGAGTAAATTTATGTTTTGAAATGTCAATCTCACAATGTAAATGATACTTATCACTTTATGCATTAAAGTTACATTTTTATTAACTGGAAATATACACAGAAACAAAGAGTAAACGGTAGACTGAATTAGGCTAATCGGATTATAAAGACGCACGGTCGATCGTCTAGCCTCGCCAGGGTCCGGTTATATGGGCGGTGTTAATAAATATATACGACTACTCCCCGTAGTTAACCCAGACGGAGACTGTTCGCGACTGAACAATTAAATAAAAAAAGGACAAGAGAAGTAATTTTCACATTCTTTTTGCGATGGTTCTAGACCTTTTCTCAAAATATTGGAGGACACAATAATACATACATAATACATCGATAATATTTCTAAAAGATTGAACTATATTTCACGTCAGTAACTTCATTAAATCATTCGTCTTATATGAGCTGCCTGTCCAGTGCGGCTGCCGACTGTATTACTGTATTGTATTTTCCCCAAGTGTCCGAAAAATCAATATTTAATCACTACCAAAACACAAGCCTTGTCCTTAACAGTAAAGGAGTTGTCTCCTCGGGATTCTTCAGGGGATATCAAAGCTCATGATCCGAGAGGCGGACCTACCGAACTCACAGAGGCATTCTCAAAAAATGTCCAAGCTTACGTTCCGCTATTATCTCACCTGGCCCCGACAAATCGGCCCCTCGGGTCAGATATCAAACTGTGTATGACATGAGCCCTATAATCCCTCGCATTATGTATAGGAATCCCACCAGGTACGTCCCAGGGAGTACCGATATGGCCAGGTCGGTATATATAGCGGTAAGGTTTTGAAGCCTGCATGTTGTTCTAAACATCATATAATTCCGCTTTCATATTAATACAATTATATGTATAAGGGTAAATAGTACCTCAAAATATCCCAAGCATATCGTTCCATGGTGATCCAAGTGTTCCACTGGGCGTTATTAACTATTCCTATTACACTGTGTACCAAAATTCACTATAAGTATACTGCATTAAACTGAGCAAAGCTATCCTTGAATAAATTTATGCCGCCATATTGGATTCGCATTCAGGCAAATGAACTCAACTTTTTATGTGAGCTGAGCATTTTGGAGCACATTTCCAACAGTGACGTGTTCGAGGTAGTTGCACTCCTATCTAACGACGATAATATTAACAAATATGTGCGAATATAGTGGGTTAAATCGTCACGATTTCGCAAAGTTTGTGACACAAGACTTACCCGAAGAAAATCAAACCGCCCTCCATTTTCTCCCACGTGATCCTTGTACGCATGCGCATTGACTAGTATCATTTATAACCTGGTTCCCGAACACAATGGTATAGGTAACAAGCACTTACATAATCGGGGCACCAGGCTAACAAGGTCTGACTCGTTTCTATCTCATTTTGGGGCCTTCTATTGATGACATTCAAATAGAATTTCTATATTTTTAAGCGTCTATATTATTAAGGGTCAAACAATCTGTCTGAGCAGATTATATTAATCAAATTTGGCAAAAGTGTATGTTATCATAGCATCGTATTTTTCGCATGTATTTTTTTTATTCGACAAAGTTTCGAGCTTGTTCTGTTCTGTTGACAGAAGGTGAATGAAACACCGTGAGCAAAAGAAAATACTCAATCGAGTCACAAGTTTAGCTCAGTTGAAACTATGTTTCGATAACTGATTCCGACAGTATAAAAAATATATTCTCCAGTATAAATTATCTGTAAGATGTAACATTTTCTTCACCCTCTAAATACCTGTTTACATGTATCTCCTTTCTCCGACCTGGGTTAACAGGGGCAATTATATTGTACAAATATTAAAAAATATGACATATTTACCTGGAGGGTTACGTCGTTAATGCCAATTAGATCAGCTAAGGTAGCATTCTGTGAAATGTGATCTTTAAGGTCCGACAGGCTGGGAGTTGCAAAAGGTCAAGCGATTTTCTTTCGGTTCTCACCGATCAACAGCAGGCAAGTCGCCATCTCGCAAAAAGTCCACTTCGATGCATAGAACGAGCGACGTGAAAAACGGCTGTGTGCAATTTATCGTAATGGAAGTTTGTTTTGAAGTAATATCGCGTCGGCTTATATTGGAAATGGTGGACAGCATGAGAAGCGAAGCCATGCTTATTTACAAATTCATGAACAATAGAAGCGATGCATATATTGTTAGGCATTGGCAGAATAAACTCAATAACTAATTGAGCAATAGAATCATCACCGATATGTATAGTTTAACCAAACCTTTGCGTTAGCGTCAAAGAGATATGAGATAATGGCAGGCCGCGGATTATGATTATGGTGTGTTAAAAGGAGTCGTTTCCGGACAGGATGGTAACCATTACTTTATCAAGTAATAATTTGTGACGATAATCGCACAATTGTTAATGAGTAACATGCACAACAAGCTGTCATGATTATCACTTCGAACCGTTTAGTCCATTTCACACCTTCCTGTCTCAGTGGGTCAATCATGGCCTATAATTTGTACAGCTTCCGTTGTATTCACTGCTTATTGTGCAAATCCCCCATTGAAATGAAGTTGAAAATCACTTTATCTGATAGCTAAGCAGTTATCAGAACTGTAGATATCGATCTGATAACTTCTTACATTGGTCGACAAACAACGTGTTTTTTATATACTTGATATTCAAATTCCCAGAACGCCACCCCCCAGTCGTAAAATCGACTGGGGGATTGAATCTTATGGTCTGCAGCTCGTTTTTTTTATAATATTTCCGTTGAATTTTTGCTCAAATGTTAGGGACACTGGTCAAATTGTTAGATCCATTGATTTAATATTGTGTAGAAAGTTGGGGTGCTTGAAAATTTTGATGGTTTATCGTAAGCATGACAAGGAAATACATTTCCTCAACATAAAAATTAAGTTCCAAATGTGTATGGAAAATTAAATATTTACACCTTTTTAACACCTTTTAATAAATTTACACCTTTACGGGTGTAAAATCGGGGTTAGAATCAATCTTCATACATTTGCACCTTTCCTACACCTTATTTACACCCCCTAAAGGTGTAAACATGAACCCAGAAGGTGTAAACGTTTGATTTACACCTTTTTTGCACCTTTTCTACACCTTCTGAGCTTAGAGTGTAGTCATTCGATAATCGATCCTGAATATTTAACTTTTCGTATCAATATATATCGCGCTCCAACGTGTTGTGTATCTTCAAAATGGAACGAAGAATTTTTTGCAACATTGGCTGCATTTGACTAATGTCCAATTTTCGATGAAACAGTTTCATGTAAAAATAAGATATAGTCATATTTTTGTCATTTGCAATACTACCATTCATCTGTAAATACGTGATAAATAGATCATGATATATACTTATTTCCATATCGTCTCTGACATCAGCCCTCGACTTCCATATCGGTCCACGGACCGTCGGCACTCTGGCTGCAGAAACTTATAAAACAGGGCTATTCCTCCAAGCGCCTCCACTCAAAGTTTCTCAAATTTGGCGATACATATCGCATGCTGATAGCAAAATACGAACGTAGCGTGCAAGTTCTATGGCGTTACGTTTCGTAACTTGTGTCTAATTCCGCTTAACCCTGGGCTAGGGGCCGCATGAACCCATGTACTTCAAGATCCTCATGGTGCTCATATGAACAGTCACAATCAAAGCGTGACTGAGATACACCATTCTCTAGATAACGACTTAAGAACGATTATTATGGATTAAGAATACTGATCAGCGATACGGATTTTATATTTTTGGAACATCATGATGTCTTGTCGGCATCATTAAAAACTGTTGACCGCTTCTCTCTTGCAGGAAACAGCGTATGTTTATGTATACTATGATTATCCTTTTCGAATTTGGTGCTAAAACTGTTATATGGATATGGAATAGGTCTTTGGATTATGGACGCGGATATTCTTTAATGGATGACGGCTGAATTATGAATGACGGACTAGACGCTTGTATTGATATGGGAGTCTCGGGCGGATACCACAGCCGATATGGAAATCGGTATACAACAATCTATATATACATGACCATAGGCTAATTTCCTGCGAGAGAAAAGCGATCAACAATGCAGGCAAGACATCATGATGTTTGTATGATCCTATCCGTATCACTCATCAGTATAATGGAGTTCTATTGGAACAACACACATCATGGGATATCTTCCATTTTAATACATTTGAATGGTCAATTCAAATGGAAATCTGGCAGTATCATTGGCTTATGAGGAAAATCGAGAGAAAATCCAGTCAATCACAGCGTTTCTGTAAAGTTTCATCCATACTATTACAATCAGGCTTTGATTGTGGCTGTTCTTTTGAACACCATCGATATTTCATTTACACAATATTTGAACGGCCTCTTGTCCCTGGTCGAGCGAAATTAGACAAGTCACGAAACGAACAGCAAAGATCTTTGAGTGAAGGCGCTTGATGGTATGGCCACTTGAACTATATAGCGTTTGTGTCCCACTCGGACTATCGGGGGTTGATGTCACACTTGGACTATCGGGAGTTAGTGTCCCACTTGGACTACCGGGGGTTGGTGTCCCACTTGAACTATAGCGGGTTGGTGTCCCACTTGGACTATCGCTGGACTACATATTGTTGGTGTGCCACTTGCGTAATTATTCGCTTAATGTTTAACAGAACGGTTAACAGCAGTTCGGGGAAAGGAAAGATGTACAGTTTCTCTTACATTTTAAATCTGTGTAAAGACGCAACAGCATCTTGTAGCTGCCATACCCGCAGTTTCTGCGACCGTCCTGTCAAATGCTACCCGAAGGGCCAGGAAACAGTAACCTCAGAATCAGCTTTGGGTGGACTGTACGACAGATTTCGTGCAAATTGTGAAACAAGCAGAAGCAGTTGATTAAACAACTAATATGTTCTGACAAGTCACGTGGATTATATAGATTTCTCCTAGAAACCTCAATCTTACGGTCAATATAATACTTTGAAAATAGTCCGCATTTTGTCTTTTGCTTTGTTTGTTATAGAGCTCATGGTGTTTGCTTTCCGCTGAATATATAATTCACCTTAGTGATCTGGCGATCGAGAACTTGCACCATGTCCTGTTATCGGGCCTCCGTGTCTTTGGACACTGAAGCGTTTAATGAAGATATTGATTTGGTGTAATCAATTCAAAGCTTTTCTTTCTTCTGCTTCATGCCAATGCTGTCAATTCCTCACTAGTAAATTACTCTCCATTAAACATAATATTTAGGCATCGTTTCCGACATTCAATAGGCAACCATCGAGCTCGCGTCAATTAGGCAAATCACTTTTTCCTACGAAGTAGGCTATCATTTGCAAATTGTCCGGTAATGATTGAGTGAGTGAGTCCATCCGAATCCTTTCGTCGACAAACTAAGGAGAACCGTTGACATTAGAACCTTGATTTTTGGCATGAAGTTGCATTAGGGAACTGTTACCAGCAAGTTCTGAGCTGATCTATTTTTGATGAAAATTTCTGGTGATTTTTGATGAAAATTTCTGGTGATTTTTGATGAAAATCACTGGTGATTCTCACTTGGGCAGTGCCCATCTTAATATAGGCAGGATTTCAAATTGGGGTGGAGATTTCCAAGAGTTTAGTTCGCGTCGAAGTCCTGATGCCTACCCTACTTCGTAGGTCCTGTGACGTTTCGTCGTTTCCGACATTCAATAGGCAACCATGGAGCTCGCGTCAGTTAGGCAAATCACTTCTCTGTATTACATTTTTACTACAAAATTCATGACGCCATGATCCGCATATCTGTGAATTATTATTGAACAACAATTAAAATCAATACATTTACATTTTCAATCAGTCAATAGAGACTTTTACAAAACGGGGATTACAAAACGTATAATGGTTTGTAATCGACTCGATAATAGGCATAATGTTTCCACTGTCATTCTTCACAATTCTATAGTAGACTGAGGTACATCGAGATCCCAATTTCATTTATTGCGAAAATATCGTTCATTAGCTTTTAACCATGTTATCAATTTGTACTCCTGTTTTAGCTCTTCCATTGTACAAAGTGATTACACTCAACTGAAAAGTCAACTCGAAAAACTGTTACTTTTCTCTGGAATTATATTATTAAAAATGAAAAAAGTAAATGATCCAATACACCCCGGTTATGACATGGGTATAGGGAGATCCCGGTTACGGGGCTGCACCTCACTGTATGACACATGATGTTTCGCGAATAACTCAAATGCATAGATATAAAAAATCAAATGATAGAATATTTTTATTGTTAATTTGTCATACTCTCATAGCAATGAAACAGTATTAAAACATTGCGATAACTTCGGCATATGACCTCCAAACGGAATTATTCTACTAAGTATGGAGGCTTGTCCCAATTCTCCCCTTAGTGTTCCAATGAACATCAGCCTTTCCATTCTCTGTTCATCCATCCGAGATCAGTATAACATATCCATATGGTGGACATTTCACCTCTGTATCATGGCGGTACAATCAATGGACACAGTAGGTAACGTATCACCATGAGAAAGAGACGACATGGTTGAGAAGAAGACATTCTCTCCACCGAGAAAACGGTGCGTCTGTCTACGACCGGAAAAACGTATGAGACACTTTCATCGGTGTTGCCAGAGGTCACAGAGGCCATGGTCCTAGAACCAGTGGTTACTGTACACGTATATTTAATCGGCTTTCGGCTTCTCTCTTGTAGGAAACGATCTTGATTTTTTTTCATTATTTTTATTTCATAAACATATGGAATTAGTGCTAACTGTCATACAAAACGGGTCTTTCGATTATTGTCGTGGAAATTATATTGTGGATGACGACTGAATGTCGAATCTGACGCTTGCTAAAAGGACAAATGTCACAGAAAATGTTTCTTGGTATGAAAACATCGACTTCTGATGCCAATATACCTTCATAACACCTCCAGTCTTTTCCACAATCCCCTCTTTAAAACTGACATATAATGCATAGAACACTTTGGTTTCGTTTGCGGCGCTTCTCTCGGGAACCAGCCTAGGCAAAACAGAGAAAATGCACTTCATTTGCTATCCTACCTTGTGTATACAGTGCTAATGGATTCCAGACTCTCTAAGGGTCTTGATTTACTGACCATTTTGACGTTTCACTCCATCTGATGATCTTAGCATAGCGCCTTCTGAGCATCCGAATTAACGGTGATGGAAACACTATGATTGCACTATGGTTAAACTTACTTTGAATATTTTGAACTCGTGCGTTCGTTAAACTAATCATAATTATACTATACAGAAACTTTCCGTCAAAGTTTGTAGGAATTGTCCCTGCAATAGGATGCTTACCAAAATTTACCGACAGTTACAGGTCTAAAAGCCAGAATTGTCTCATGGCGACGGTTACATCAGTATCCAGCAGGTCCATGTGTTTCTATATTTTAATTTTTCTGTCAGGTATGAACTGTGCAGTACCTAAACGTAAAACTTTGGCCGTTGGAAGCATAGTTTCTCTGGTTTAAATGGCAGAATTGTCCAGCAGTGACATACGTGTACTGTACTGCTTTACTAGAGTGAATGATGGGTATATAAAGTTGAGTCTGTATACGGTGTTGAGCTAGAATAATGTGTCAATCATATCTGGATAGAAGCATGGTATTGGTGAGCATTAGCCTAGGAGCATCTCTATCTGTTACACTGGCGTCCAGCAGGTTCAGGTGTTTTTAAGTTCAAATTTCACTTTGCCTTGCAGGGAAACGCAAGACATTCGCCCTCACAGTGCCTGACAATTCACAGTAGACGTGTGGAACATTTCCAGATCAAGTGATCAAACTGAGAAGATCGATATATCTAGAATGTGTATTTATTAACAATTATTAGTTTTATTCATAAACTATCACATGTACATGTACCTTTATCAGAGAAATCATCATTCCAACAACCTACATACATTATGAAGGGAAAAATGTAATATTGAGCTTTCTTTGAGTACGTAGTTGTAGTCCAGATAGCGAATAAATTAAACAGATATGAAATTAAACAAAGATATGTTCATACATTGCAAAACTTGATCTTTGATTTTTGCGATATGATGAATGAGATTCACAACTACTTCGTCAGAATCAATGTACCCAAAGAGTATCAACGCGTTATAAAATATATTTATTTTTAAAATCATGTGTTATCAACCATTTCCTATCTCACTTATATACATATTATATTAGCTGTTGTTCACTAGCTAATGACGGAACGTTGAGGGAATGGTCAACATTTAGACGTTCAGTTATATTTTCATGTAGCCAGATTGTTACCATTATTTTCTTGGGTCGTATTATCAATGTTGACCCGACGTCATAGTTGTAACTTTGCCCCACTGGACAAACTAATGACCCGAAGTCATAGTTGTAACATTGCCTCACTGAACAAACTGAAGTCGGAACCTTGATGGCTAGAGTGTAAAGTGCCAATGCTACTATACCATTTACTGTACTGCAACAAATCGATAAGAACTGATCAAAATCATCGTGACCTGAAATATAGGGTGATATCCATGTACCACTGCAACGTTGTAATCCAGAATATTAAATATATATGTACAGCAAAATATAATATACTCGTGGACTCTTATTCTTCGCGACAAACTTTATTTCGCAGCTTTATGAAAATACCGACTGTCAAAAGGACAGTACGAGATTATTATCTCGGTTGTTATTCTGCGAAATATAATGAAAAAACGTGATACGGGTATGTCGCATTCTGTTCAACAGATTATTCTCTTAATTTGTCTGTTTTAATTTTCCATGCGCGAAATTAGGGAAAATTAGATTCGCAAGAGAATAGTCTGTTTTACAGATTTTCAAACAGTCTTTCCCCGCATGTTAAGCATTATAAGTTCAAAGTCTCTTAGTGGTAGTATAAAACAATTTTCTAGTAGAGTTAGCCACACTAGTATATATTAAAACTGTTCACTCTGATATGACCATATATGTGAAAATGGAATTTGAGACTTATTGAAATTTTACAAAATTCTTATCGACAGTGACATCCTATAAACGGCCAACAGTTTAAATGAATTCGAATTCATAACCAAATACCAATATCAACCAATGATGATATAATTCGAGAACTTGGCCAACAATGGATGTTCTAGATGTTACTGAACATACCGCCTCGAGCTTAATACCATAAGATATGATTTAGCATTTAGTGAGGCATGTAGCTGAATAATATATTTTACTGCGGCTGCCTGTTAGCATTCAGTCTTGATTAAAGTGCGTTTCTTGATGTCTCATGTAAGCGATAGCACGCAACGGTGATAGAAACATTTCATATGCAGCGACAGAAATACTGCAGTCTCATCCGAACTGTCCAGATATCTCACAACTTAAGCAGTTCCTGGTTCTCGTAGTGTATATATGTTCGCAAGCTTATTTCGAGCAGCATGTGCTAACACAACATTTGGCCCAGTGTGCAGTTTCAGTGGTATACATGATGTTGCTTCATACGTATGTGGATATCTTGCAAGTGTTATCATCAAGGTAAATCTGCTTGGAGTGTTATAATATCACAGAATTTATTATGATGCTCATCTGGAATATTATTACTTCTCCGCTCTCTGTGCAGCACGAACAATCGTGACTTACATGAATCCATGCAACTTCGCAAGTTCCCCCAAACTACTTCGCAAGGTCACTCGTGTTACTTCGTAAAGTCAATCATGCTGCTTCGCAAGGTCACTTGACCACCATTGAGTCGATGATCATTCTGACGAAACAAAAGTAGTTCAACCAAGCTAGTTCCTTCTGAGGTCTTGATTCAGCCTCATTTTCCGAAAGTCCCATCCAGATGGCTTTTTTATCAAATGTCACACACAAACCACAGTTGTTAAAATAAAAGATATGGATTCAAAGTCTTCCATCGGTAACGGTTGACGGTGAGTATGAGAGTCGCCTGCTCGTCTGACCGTTAACATCTCGCTTCGGAGGCTTTCGGAAACAGAATAGTTTCTTCAGTCCAGCCCGGAAATCTTTCAGTCCCCACGCGTAGAGGGCCGGATTCCACATGGAATTTGCATGCGAGAGGACGATCGTTGACTTGAGTAGCGGAAGAGGAACATAACAGTCCGGGCAGAAATACGAGATGGAGTTCAACGTATAGAGAGGTATCCATGAAATCACAAATAACACCACGATGATGAATAAGCTTTTGGCTGCATTGGAATCTGTTTTGGAGTACTCTGGCTTCCGGCTCTGCGTAGCACGGTTGTTGGCTGCCAAATTATGCAACTGAAAGTAGAAGACATATTGACAGTGAGAATGTGAGAGAGTACGTCTATTTTCATGTATACTATTCATTTGATTTCAATGAACAACCGTAGAGATGGAATTATGTAAGTACATTGATACAAGATATAAAGGAGTCTGGTCAGTCATTATAGAAAACAGATATCAATGAATAGAATATTCATATACAAGACATTAACTGAATAGTATGATTCTTTGTTTGATAGTATTCAATATTTAACTGTGCATGTCTATGAATTGGAAATTTAGGTTAACATTGAAATTTGATATCGAATGTATATTTCTTCACTTTTATCCAGCGATGTTAGCATGCTCATATTTGCTTTACTTCTGCGTCACCAATGAACAACATTAACCCATTTCCAATGTTTGGTCTTGAAGTTGATGACGTTCAGAACGAAAATATCTCCCATAATTTAATTCGGTATCAAATGGAAGTGAGAAGTAGGTTTCGAGAGATATGCGTGTTCTCCACGTAATCTATTATTTATTAGAGACCGAATAGGATATGTTATCCTATTAACGTTATAAGATATGCTATTCTATTAATGTTATAGGATATGTTATCCTGTTAATGTTATAGGATATGTTATCCTATTACTATGTTATCCAATAATGATTAAGAGATCTAGTTGGATATGTATCTGAGTGCGGCTGAGATACAAAGGCTATGTCTTAGAATCCTCTGTATCCTAGTCCCAATGTGAGGTGCCGAGGAAGGTTTCCTGTGGAGACATAGGGTAGCTTTTTAGTCCCCAGACGTCGTCAACTTTTACCGCCTCTTACATATCTTATCAATCCGTCACTACCCCCAGAAAGTTAAGAGTGTGCCGACATTTTCACTGTGCCCATATAGCTAAATCATTTGGATAACGTTTTTACGTATAGAACATCATGATGTCTTGATGCCATCATTGATTACTGTTTGTTTAAATATATTTGATAACGATATTTCAAAAGTAAAACTAAAAGCCATAACAAACAGGCAGAACATTATCTGATCAATGTTTACCAAGCAACTTTATTACCAAATGTGCATATTACAAAAATGAAAATGCAAAGGGACTCTCATATAGAATTTTTTACATTTGCTCCAATATCTTACATTAGACATTTAAATGTGTTATCCTCAATCAAATAGTTATTCTGAATTCCCTGTGTATTTTTATTTTTATTTTCATCTCTGCTTGGAATTTTGTTCTAATGGTGTCTCGTGAAGCAGGTCTTCACATTACAGACGCAGGAATTATTAATGGATGACAACTCTCCACGGAATTGTTCAACCAATTACGGTAAACTTTTTACCCTGAGTCGCATTCTACCTTCCTAATTGAAAGTGATGTTGGGAACTTTAGAGTGTGGACACGAGTTGGGTTGTGTGCTGGGGCTTTCGGACATATAAGTTGAGCGAGTCAATAAGAAAGACTCAACAACTATGAGCATGGCTGTATAAAGTCACATTTGCGACAGTTTATTAACCCAGATATGAAAGTGGAATATATTGTGTCACTGAGTGGAGACACCAATATTATCACGAGTCTTCTAATACATTTGTATATCATATAAGATTTTCATCAACGTCATATGAATAAATGAATTTCCCGACCAGTTGCCTTGCATACGAATCCAGCTGTAACAAAGACACGCTATTGGCTGAGCAATGTAAGAAATCAACAAAAGAAGTAGTGTTTGGATAATTCTCTCATAGTACAGACCAACGTAAGTGTGAAGCCGTGATCAATGCTGTTAAGACAAATCCAGTTAACTGGTTTTAAACGGATTAGCACACTTCAGTAATCTGGCGAACGAAGGACTGGAACACTAGTACTACAATTTTTTGACCCTAAGATAGGAAACCTAGGTTGTTCGCCAGCAACCACAGTTGGAAAGTTAAAACAGTTAGGGCGACAATTATTGAAATCCACCAATAGCGTATGATCAGTAACGAAGAAGAGAGCTAAAAACTTTTGCTTTTCACTCTTAGAGAATCCATTTGCGACAGTTGTGGTCGGACACATATCCTTTTTGGAAATTGTTGACCGCTTCTCTCTTACAGGAATGTTTATGGGCTATGTTTATATATTCTCTGATTTTAATTTTTTTTTTTTACATAAATTTTATTATCCACATAATATAGTTATACATATAATACAAACATTTCGATACGTGACAACAGCTGTGAAATAACAATGAGGATTACTTTGATTAAGTACACCACAGACAGTACGACTATATTAATATTATTTGTGGATAGTACCTTCAGTGTTGCATTTCAGATATACGTTATATACATTACAATACATGCTTTTTACTAATATCCTTGCCTTACCTTCCGTGCGCATACACGTACAAATTATATATAAAAATACATAGCAAAGGAAAACCTCACTGTATACATAGATATATACAACATATACTTGACTTATTTCAAGGTAGTTTGTCTGTATTTTGTTCAATCATATATAGCATTTACGCACATTCGAAATTATTAACAAAACAAACGTATCAAATTTTATACAAAAATTGCATAATTCTATGTGCCTGTACATTGTACCACTATTATCTCATGAATTCCACGAAATCTGTAACCAAAAGATAATTCCGTCACATAATTCAAAATCTCGGTTAGGTCATTCCTGGACAATTTTGCCCATTTTCTCGACCGGTCATTATCGCCCTTTCACATTCAATCGAATATTCTTGCATTGCCGGGTCCATGACAAGAGAATTCATGTGTTTGGCTCTGTCCTCAGAATTTGTTAGACCGGATAAAATCGGAACTCGTAAAATAGTAAAAATCGAAACTCCTTAAAACATGGACCAAAATGTAATTCCGTCACGCAGTTTTTCTTCACCACATTTATCAATTTGAAACTTTACTTGACAGAAATCAGATATGATGTAATCCAGGCGCTCAGGATTCGAATAAAACATCACCTGAAATGAGAAACATTCGAGTTTTGATGAAATATGTATGTAACCGACACGTCCTCATAATGTGGTTACTTCACTGTAATTCCGTCACGCGGTATTCGAATGTCACGTGACCAGGTAGAAAACAATTGCATTTCCCTTTTTTTCTCTCATCCTGAAGTTCGGTTAGGGTTAGGAAAAGGACATTTCAAAACAGATGTTACCATGGACTAGTAATAACAGAGGTTCAGAAGAACTGAAAACATGGGTACCTTGTAATTCCGTCACGCTGGAATTCATGATCTGGATATATTTTGTTATCATTATTCTGAGGTATATTTAATAAATTCTTACAATATATCATAATGTAATACATAGCATACTTTCTCACCGATTTCTATATACATATAATAATGGTACGCATAATAGCTATGGCAGTGAGACGACTGTGGCACAAAGTTTATTTAACCTCTTTGATATTATAACATGAGGATGACCCCCCCCGGCTCGCGCGCGCACACACACGCACGCACGCACACCAAAAAGTAACAAAGTTGCAACAACGTACCAGTCACATATCTTGAATGACACCAGGAAACTAATGGACTGTATGCCCATCGAATTGGATATTACCCGTCTAAATTGCATATTTCTAAGACATTATTTAAAGCTTCCTTATTGATATGAAGCCAATGGGCCCCACTCCCGTTTTAAGAGCACCTCATTGTTATTTTTCGAGGCTATGTATTTCTCCACGTCTATCTTCTTCAGTATCATCTGTTTACTCCATCGAAACTCGGTTTCACATTACGACATCGACAGACGTATATATATTTTTTGGAAAGTAACATAATGTAGTTAGCCATTGCCCATAATAACTTGGGATACCGAAAGTTTCTCCATGCAAATTTCAAGGTTCACAGCCCAATTCTGGAGATTGCTCCATATGTCTTTGGAATAGATACAGTGGTAAAATAAATGAATAAGGGTTTCTTTTTCCTGACCACAGAGAGTACAGGAATCGGAATCGGTCCTACCCCACAGTTTCAGGAGATAATTTGTGACTAGGATTTACTAGGATGATAATTCGGATCTTGTGAACTATTTGATACTGGAAATACTGCAGCTCAGTTTCGTTTGTAGTGATACATATATTGCTATAAATCGTAGACCATATTAACCCATTTATATTTAATTCCTCTTCCCATTTCTGCTGATTCTTATTAGGTTTTACCTCCTGTTTTTCCAGTAATAATTTATATACAAATTTTACACACTTTTGCCTGATTAATCTTGTATATATATCCAGCTCCATTAAACGTTTCATTTTTCACGAAATTTCCGCTTTTTATATAGTTCCTTTTTTCCGTCGGTATGTTATGGATTATGGCACAGTGAAGAATAAAATCAGCCCCTTTGATTCCTTAGTTGTTTTGAAGTTCCTTGAACGAGAGGAATGGTATGCCGTCCTCGTTTAAAAGATCACTACAAGAGACTGTTGAAGGCGGTATAGTTATTATTATTTCCCTCATTGCAAAATGCCCAAGCCTCGAGAGTGTCGTACCAAAAAGAATTGTTAATGTCCTTTAAAATACTGCAAATACTTGCTGCATACAGATTTCAAAAATTGCGTCCTACCGGCTGGGAAGATTTTATTTACTAATGTACTAAGAAATCTTTGACTGTCGGATATTCTTTTGAACCACTTTATTTTTAAATAAGATGCAATAGATTTTATGTGTATCATATTCAGTCCCACGTTACTTTTGTCTGAGATGATCGTTTTCCGTTTAATTTTATCAGGCTTCCCGTTCCATAAAAAACTGAACAAGGTTTTTCCTAAATCAGTTATGAAAGATAAGTCAGGATCTGGCAAGACAGATAATAGATGCACTAAAAGTGGTATAACAAATGTTTTGATGATTGTGAACTTCACTATCGGAGTTAAATTCCTCCTATACCAGCTTCCTAGAATTCTTTTAATTGACGCCATTTTTTCGTTATAATTTTTGTTAACGGTTTCTGTTACCGTGGGGTAAAACCAGATTCCGAGTAATTTAAACCCTCCGGGATCCCAGTTGATTCTATAATGCGGTCGAAGCTTGACTGTACTTCCCTTTCTCCGTCCAATCCAGATTGGCGTGGATTTATCCACATTTAACCGGAGACCAGACGAAGTTGCGAACATGTGCAGGAGGCCCATGGCTCTTTCAAGTGACTCTCTAGATCCGTCCAATATAAGAGTAGTGTCGTCTGCATATTGTTGGATTTTTATTTCAGAGTTTTCAATTTTTATTCCCTGTATTGCGTTATCTTGTTTAATAGCAATAGAAAGTGTCTCGGCAACCAGGATGAAGAGATAAGGAGAAATTGGGTCCCCCTGTCGACAACCCCGATGGAGACTAAAGAATTCAGAAATAAATCCATTATTCATGACACCGCTTTTTGATTGATTCTGGAAGGTTTTCATCCACCGGATTAAGTCAACTCCGAAATTGAAAGAAACAAGCGTTTTCTCGATGAAATCCCATGAAACAGAGTCGAAAGCCTTCTCAAAATCTATTAAAAATAAAAGACCTGGTATGTCATTTTCCTCTGTGTAATTCATTAGATCAAATAAAAGTCTGGTAATTTCCCCGATAAAACGCCCCTTCATAAAACCCTTTTGCGCTTCGTCGATGATTGATGATAAAATTTCTCGGATTCTGTTGGCTATACTAGTAGATATAATTTTATAGTCTATGTTCAGTAGATATAGGGCGCCAGTTCTTTAAGAATTTTCTGTTCTTTCCTTCTTTTGGTAAGCATGTAATATACCCTTGTTGTTGTAGGGTTGAAAGTGTTCCTGTTTCAAATGCCTGTTGAGCGGACCGTAAAACAAAAATTCCAAGTTCTCGGTTGTTTCCTGTCTCGCGCAATATAACTTCTCATAAAATTGTTTTAGTTCTGATTTTGACTGATCCACGGTTCCG
Organism: Hanleya hanleyi; assembly: GCA_036873755.1. Taxonomy (NCBI): domain Eukaryota; kingdom Metazoa; phylum Mollusca; class Polyplacophora; order Lepidopleurida; family Hanleyidae; genus Hanleya; species Hanleya hanleyi. The sequence goes on along the minus strand of JAVTVY010015152.1, from coordinate 28,023 downwards.
GTATTGGTTTCTATTTCTGATATGGTTTTGATTATGTTGTTTTTTTTTTCTCTAGAGAGCAGAAGTAGGCAGAGTTTTTTTCCCCATTTTCAATCCAATTTGCTTTTGACCTAATTATAGCCCCTTCCACTTTCCAGTTCCTTGCTTCCTCAAGCTCTTTTTTCTTTTGATCTAGTTTTTCTTTGCTTTTTTCTTTGTCTACCGTTGATGATTTGCATAGTTCATTTTCTAAAATGAGTATTTCATTTTCTATGTTCTTTTGTGCCTTTACTTTCTCCTTCTTCTTTGCCACCGAAAACGGAATAGTTACGCTTCTAATTTGTGTTTTGAGAAATTCAAAAAAAAAATGGTCGCTCATGTTTACGTTTACATTTGCCAGGTCTTCAATATCACCCGACACGTAACATTGGGCAATTGCTTCTTTGATAGTTTGTTTTACTAATGTGATATACTCGGGATCGTCGAGAAGAGTTGTGTTAAACTTCCAATATCCTGGTCCGCGTGGGCGACGAGCAAAGCAATATTTGATGCTGACAAAAGCATGGTCGGACCGGTAAGATATTCCGATATCCGCCTTTGCACCTAAAATAACAATATCTTCTGAGATCAAAAAATAGTCAAGGCGACTCTGCTTAATGCCGGAGCTTGTGTTTTGCCGCCAAGTAAAGCGGCGACATGTTGGATTTTGTCTTCTCCAGATGTCTTCTAGACCTAGCCGTACTAGCATCAAGGACTTCTAATCTGGCTTTCGGGTTATTGATCCGCACATAGTTACTAGTGTCCACAGAGAAATCCTGAACTAAATTCCAGTCGCCACAGGTAAGGATCGTATCATTTTCCATTTCTTTTATGGACTGAAAAAAGTTTTTATAAAATTCGGGGTCGTCGACATTGGGACCATATACATTAGCTAGGGTTAGTTTAGTGTCCTGTATAGTGATGTCTAGTACAATGTATCTGCCATCTTGATCTTGTTTAGATTGATGAAAAGTAACATCGAGGTTGTCTCTGAACAATATGGCGACACCTGTGCTGTTTGATTTTCCGTGAGTATAAAAAGGTGTGTACTTCTGACCCCAGTCCCTCTCCCACGAGATTTTCTGTTTCTGTAGAGCCATGGGTCTCCTGAAGACAGATAATATCGCATTTTTTTCTTTTTAAGCCAATGAAACACGTCGACCCGCTTCTTCTGATCAGAGTGGAGCCCTCTGACGTTCATACTGAGTAAAGTTACGTCACTGAAGACTGGTAAACGACACAAACATATTCATGGGTACTGATGGATTTCAACAAGATGTTATTTGTTTCCAGCTTTGTTAGTAAAACAGGACAGGCAGTGTTACAACATACAGACAGTAAAAACAACATTCCACAGCAATCACGGAAACAAATGGTGGCTTAACCCGCGCCAAAAACATAATTGTAATTCTCACCATGACACAGTTGTGAGATCGGTTATAGACATAGTCCCTCTAATAAATGAGAGTTCACATGCTTAAACCATTTCAGAAGACTCTCACTGAATAGAGAACGGAATGATAAGAGAGTAATGGGTGTATATTATTTCTAATCGATACTGTGTATATTTAATTTATAATTAATAAAATTTGTATTATAGTGAAATGCCATATATAAGCGTATTAAAATGTCCTTATTAAGCGATCCTCGTAACGACCTGATAAAGAAGAAAGAAAGGAACGCGCACTGCTTTTTTGTCATTTGTGACAACATAAGATTTGCTTAAAAAAGCGTTTATTAATTGTCTATGCCATAACTCCCTCGGAAATACGGCTTAGGTATTGCAGCATGTTTGTGGTATAATTTTAATATGTGGGAGCACTTTAACTTGAAAACCTAGTATCCCCAAAAATCGCGCTACGCTCAAAAACAAATACTCACGCGGTTCAACCGTTATTTCGTCAATTTACTTGGCACGTCATTACTTCCTGGCTATGGTAGGGATTTATGCGAACAACAGACTTATTTCTTATACTCACAAACAGTTGGCCAGACGAGGCGTACTTGCAAGGCCTATTGTTGTCTCATCAAAAGAGTTGGGTGGACTGAACTGTGTACATTATATGAATTAGTACTGAGCTCGGTTGATAGTCCCTCATGATTGTGTTTGCAAGAGAACACAGTGATTGTGAGCAAGCTTGACCTAGAAAGTTCACTCAAATGATGCATTTAACCGAGATATTATATTTTAAGCTTATCTGACATATTCAAATTTTCTTTTTGGTTGGTTCGACATTTGGTTCATACTTTATGTAAGAATCAGGAGACAATGCATACAATAGCCAAGTCTGGGGATACAATAGCCAAATCTGGGGACAACAATTTAAAAATTTGTTGCTAATGCTTCTTATATGAATTCACCAAATCCTATATAGACGACCTTCTCGCTGTGGATAATCGTTATATAAATTGACCCCGGATTTGAAGGAAACTACAGATGGCACTAATGGAATATCATATTCCGATGTATATCTCTATAAAAATAAAGCGGGCCTTCTCTCTCGTCGACTATACGACAAAAGAGATGATTACAATTTCGACATCGCGAGCTCTCCCTATCTGGACAGTAATATTTCAGTGGGACCTGCATATGGCGTATACAAATCTCGCCTTGTAACATTCGCTAGATCCTGTGTTAAATGCGATGATGATAATCAACGCCACAAGACATTATTGCAGAAACTTTTAAAACCGGGTTATACCACCAAGTGCCTCCACTCTTAAGTTTCTCACATTTGGCTACACATATCGCATACTGATAGCAAACTACGAGCGTAGCGTGCAAGATCTATTGCGCTACGTTTGGCAACTTGTTTCTAATTCCGCTTAACCCTGGGCTAGGGGCCGTACGAACCCATGTATTTCAAGACCATCATAGTATTCATATGAACAGTCTCAATCAAAGCGTGACTGTTATACAACATACTCTAGATGACAACAAGAATGATATGGATTAAGAATACTGATCAGCGATACGAATTTGATATTCATTGGAACATCATGATCTCTTGCCGGCATCAATGGAAACTGTTGACCGCTTCTCTCTCGCAGGAAACTAACCTATTTTATGTAAACTATGATTTATTCATTTAATTTGGTGCTATGCTATTATGTTAATTAGGTCATTGGATTATGGACGCGGACTATTGAATGAGGGAATGGACGCCTGTAATATGGTTGTAAAATATTTCAAGAATTCTGTTGTAAATTCACCTACAGCTGGGTTGCAGATATATGATCAATCAACCACTTTCTAAAACTACCATAGCCCTGTGGACAGAATCCCGCAAATGCAATATCCTGCTGAACCACTGGAAAATGGTTTCTCTATAAGTGCCAACGTGGCGTTGTTACAGCTAGATTTGTACAGCTAGATCGTTTTCAGATTAAATGGAACAGCTTGTATGTATCTCTGGAGAAACGACTGATGCGTTATAATATTTGCAACTGGGTAATAATGGTATAGAAGTCATCTTGTTATCGATGGTGATGCATACGACACAGAATCGTCAGAATAAATATCAGTTTTGAATAAAAAAAAATATTTCACACTGGCCCCAGTGTATCCCGATAATTATTTTTGTACGAATTTTGAGATAGAATATCAATTCCAAACAACACAAAATTAATACAGGACCAAAAGTTTGGTGCGACAAAATTTATGTCGTCTGGCGACTAAAACAGCCACAGGAAGGCCTCGTTCTACGCATCTCATGCAGTCTAGAATACGGAGGATTCCAAGATGCCACCTTCGTATCTCACTCGCGTGTTTTATTGCAGATGTTCATGTGGCGACTATGAAGTAACCATACGACCCCTAGCACCGGCTTTAGATACGCTAGATACGACAGGTCACCTGAAGTAAGTAACTCATCTGATGTTCATGGATGACCATCAAGGGCGTCTGATGGAGTAAAAGTCTAAACATGGGGTAAACATAGTGAAATCCATGACAAAAAAACCCCAGAAAACTGCCCTGTAATGCCCTAGGTCCTGCAGTAATTTTCCACCAAGAAAATAAACCTACATATATTTGTCAAAAGACATGTACAGAGGGTGGGCCTCGGGGATTACAACACATATAAGGGAAGTGGGAAGAGGTGCGGACATACTGGCAGAGCCACATGACTTCACGGTATAGTCTTCCGGATAACCTATTCTAAAGCACATACCAAGAATCTAACGATTCGTGATATTTGTTGTAATTCAGGTACGCTTTTATTGTACCTGTTCATGTGGCAACTTGGATGATATGACCACACGGCCCCTAGCACCGGCATAAGCGGTATTAGATACAAATCTAGAGAGCTATGATGGAAATGCTGACAACTCATCATTAACTCGGCCGCGCTATTATTGCAGTAATTCATGTGGAAACGATGGCCCCTAGCAACGGCTTGACAGGAATTATATACGCTAGCTCGGCAACAGATTTAAACGCAGTTAGCCTCAAAGGATGACAGTATCTCCGAAAGTGGAAGTCATTGTGATATAAAATTCTATATTTCTATATTCACAGCTGAACAATCATTGAACGAAATCTGATAATTAATATCGTTAAGGTCGTGATATCAGAGTGAGTTTGAAGATTTTTTTATGTTCGTGACATCACGGTGAAATTATGTCGTAAAGAATCGCTGGGGTTGTATCCATTTCGGGAAAAGTGGGAGGGAGGGAGGGAATTTGGCTTAATGTCACACTCAAGTTTTTTTCACTCATATGGTGACAGTCAGTTTGGTTGGTGGAGGAAGCCGGAGTACCCGCAGAGAACCACCGCCCTTCGGCAAGTAACTGACAAACTTTCACACATGGACCAGCTGGGCTCGAACCCGTGCCGGTTCAGCGGTGTGAGGCTAGCGATCACCAGCGAAGCGCCTTAGACCACTCAGCCACCGAGGGCCCTCGGGAAAAGAGATCTTATGAAGGGATCAAGGGAGAACACCTAATTTTCGTAATACCTGATATTTCCCCACGATACATGTATGTGTTCTATGTTTCTGAAGTGAAAAATGATGTCCATTAAATCGATACGTAATACATCTACTTGTGTTTAGTAAGAGAGTGTAAGCACACGTTGATCAAAGTGAAGCTTGTCATTTTGTTACATAAACACTAAAGAAGCAATAGTGTCCTGCTTCAAGAATTTTCGAGTTTCCATCACTGTTTCAAATTTTCTCTTTTCTCTGACGAATGACCGGTAACTGTGTCTCGAATGTATTGTCTGTCTGCATTAGGATTAGATTCAAGCCGAAAAAACAACAGGTTAAAGATATTCTGTGTCTGTCCGAATTAAAGTAGCATTTGGGAATTACGGATGTCCCATTTATTATCTGCGTATGCGTACCGAACAAACACATTTAGTGGCTTAGGGAGATGTTACGTTCGGTGCTCTATTGTAATTCCAATTACAGGAATTCTCTACGGATCTGTTACAGCGTATCCTTAAACATCGAAAAACAACACGGTCTAACAACACGTATTTGACAAATGTATTCGTTTTTGCAAGAACAGATGCGCTAAATAAGAGATACGAACATGTTTTTGGAAGAAAACGTGCACTAAATAGAAAACAAATATTAGAGTTGAATTCATGTGGAAATAGCAAGCATAATAATTGTTCCGCAGAAGACATCTGCAATGATGTGAATATCGCAGAACGATCGCAGTGAAACTAATGTCTGATTCCGCTTAACCCGGGCTAGGAGCCGTATGAATATTGTGCAATGCAATCTTCATGGTGTTCGTATGAAATTTTAATCTGTGACTATTAGATATTGTCCCTAATTCCAGTCTTCTTAGATTAAAATGCCAATCTTTTGGTGCGATTGAAATTAGTTTCAATCTATTAAATGTATCGATTGAAAAAAAAACAAAAAAAAAACGAATATAATGCAGACGGAAAATTCAATCTAACCGATCCCAATAAACTAGAATTTTCAATCCAATAAATTGATTTTTATTCGAAATAGATTGATCACTAATTCCAACCTAATCATTTAAGAGAGTATACACCGTTACAGAGGTTACACCGAATGCAAATGGATTAACAAGCATATCGAATCAGGAAAAACTATAACAGTTTATACGCGGAAATTCGTTTATGGATGACGGCTGAATATCGAAATTCGGATCTGAAGCTTTCTATTACTCCCCCCCGCCACTTGCACATACACACCGAATCAACGTATTCCTGTTCGGATCTATTGAGAGGATTGCACGATAGGACCAGGAGGAAAAAACCCTGAAGGAGTTGTTCTGTCAATTTATTGGTTAACTGAGCCAAATCGACAAATGGGAAGTGGCAACCATAGAATCTGATTGGATAGTCTCACGCTTCTGTTATCTCTATTACCTCGCATATACCGCTTGTCCCATACTTTCTTATAATGTCTTCAATATATCGGCGAAGGAACGCAAGATATATATGGTTTCTGCATACAATTTCTGCAAATGGAGCTTGCAGTGGTCAACATATTCTGTATTTAGGATAAATGATGCCAAGTATTGGCATTTATAGGTTTGAAAGGAGTTTTAGAATAGTGTTTCCACAGTAGTACGTAGGACCAGAACGGAGACACGAAGCCGGGTTCAATGAGGTTATAGGCAACTAGGCCAAACAACCAATTATAAAGCTCTATTCGTTCTTCCAAACTTTCAGCACTATTTATTCATCTATATCAAGCCTAGTAAGTTTCTTCACTAGCGTATAGCAGCCAACGGAAGCTGAATTCAGGCATCTCGGTACCAATAAAAGTGTTCAGCGTTATATTGATTTCGTCGTTTCCTATCTTTTCAAGGACGTAGCTTTGAAATCGTCTCGATATAGACACGAACTCTCTGGAATTGTCTTAGACCCGACCTTAATTGTTGTTAAAATCTCGCCGTCGTAGAATATATTCGGATGTGGCCTAGGCATCGCCAACAGGGGTATATCATTAATTGACTGTGGCCTGGAGAACCAACAAGGATTGACTGTATACACCAAAGGGCCGTACATCCTGGCCCTAATTACAAAGGCAGCCTCAAGTCAACAACTGTTTTTCCCGGTGGAGGTCTTTGGGCCTGAGATCCCGATGGAAGTTTGGTTAGAGGATTCGTTATATTCGTCGCATCATGAGACAAATTTGACCAGAGGTGATTAGTTCAAGATTATGAATTGTGGAATATTTGCGGTCGTGGCATTCCAACGGAATCGTAGTGGTCGTGAAATCCAGAGTAGAATATATATGGAGGGCGAAAAGATGATGGTCCTGGCATCACGAGCGGAGTCTGTCCGGAAGCATCGTTGCGGTTGTTAAATCAGATATGGGGTTTCACGAGAGGAATTTGCGTTAAGCTAACTTGATGCAAAATGAGCCAGAAGCAAGGCAAACGTCTGACAACTTCTACTTTCCAGAAGCATCGGATAATTCCACCTGATAATGTTCGCATCCTATACCGATAAGCAACACTGATCTTAAGTCTTTCCGTTCAGAACTGGGTGTGTAACACAAATTTGAAGTTGGTTGCATGAGAAATGGACAATTTGAGCTCAATAAAATAAATTCTAATAAACCGGTACATGTTTAAGCGTGCAAAATCTCCTGTGCTACGCTTCGTAACTTGTGTCTAATTCCACCGAACGCGGGGCTCTGGGTCGAAAGAATCCCATATACTTTAAGATCTTCATGTTGTTCACATGAACAGTCTAAATTAATGAGTGACTGATATACATCATTCTCCACATAACGACATAAACACAAATCATGTGGATTAAGAATACTGATCAGCGATACAGATTTGCCGGTATGTCTTGCCGGTATCACTAAAAACAGTTGACCGCTTCTCTCTTGTAGGAAACTAGCCTATGATGTTGCGGAGGTAATGCAAATGTATATCAGCGCTTTGAATCATTCATTTCTCATCCATTTAGCATTATAATTAGGCTACGAAATATTGATATCCTATACGCGCAATGGTAAAATTGTATGTTGTGGATAAATGTCATTACAGATATGGAATTCACTCTGAATCATTTATTTAATACTCAGTCAACATTATTTAACATTGAATTACATCTATAATCTTACTGAAGGCTTTAGGTTTAGCTAGACGGCCTCAATCTATGTTCAAAATAACTTAATTCCAGTCCATCTCCGCCATGGTCAAATTCTATGCTGTAGAAATACATGCATACAAGCGTCTAGTCCGTCATACAATATTCAGCCGCCGTCCATTAGAGAATTTCTGCGCCTATAATCTAAAGGCCGTATTCGCATAACAGCATTAGCGCCAAACAGTATGTGAAGAATTTTGAAAACGAACTTTGGTCGGCTCGCCTAAAATATATTTTTTAAATTCTAAATCCATTATACGGACTGAGGCTATAGCCTCTTGCATCATTATACGAAATTGTCCCTCTTGAGCTGCACTTGTTTGATGATTTTTAATGCACAAATTGCCCAAACTTTTCCAAACGAATAGGCTACATACTATCCTGTCATTCTGTGAAACAATGATTTCATGGCATGCATAGAGATTTTTTAATGTGCATGCAAAATATGCTGAATAGTCTATTGTTTTCATTTTTGGTGTCTCTTAAGGGGTAATTCCCATCACAACGAAAATATGATTACGTAAGTCAAATCATTTCGGTCTTTCTTTGACTTGGATGGTGTATTCTGCATTATTTCAATTTTGTTGAACTCAATCACATTTTTGTGAAGTTAAAGACCAAAATATCCTTTTGCGTGATTTACAAAATACATTGCACTATAGTCTGAGATCGGGCCTAGCTGTTGTATAACTGCTGACGCGGCACAAATCAAGACTGGGCCTGGTGTCATCTTATTGTCGTTCCGCGGGTCACTGCGATGAGGTTGCACGATAGAATGCATTTCAAAAGAATTGCAAGTGGTCCTTTGATGTTGATTGCATCTGAAATTAGCTAGAAACATTCTCAGTATTCCACGTTGTGTGTGTATATATTCATGATCAAATAAAACGCATTCATGTCAATAAGTTATAAGACCATTCATTTATTTTTTATTTATGTATAGGACTCAAACATTTTTCGGCTCTGAATCAGCGAGACCAGCTGAATGTTCTTTACTGTTAATAAGCTTTGTACAGGTTCTATATCTGCAGGTCAGTTCTACTTGGTCCCTCAAACGATTGACATGCGTTAACGCCAACTTGTGTATTATTCGCTGAACTCGAGAGGGATTTCCGAGACTCCACTCTTGATCCAGTGTTGTCTCTTTTAAAAATATCCGAAAACTTCATCTCGTGCGTGTCTGTCTTCTTTAGAGCCCCAGCATGCGTCAGAATAAATGTAACATTAGGCAATTGCGGGATTTCTCACTTAGCAACATATGAGTATGAACAAACACATTGATAGAACCACGCACTACTGTATTTGCAATAACGGGGGTTCGGCCCGACCACAGATCACACATCACAAATGTATTGGTTTTCGCTAAAAATCGTTGAATAGAAAAAACCCCACCAAAATAGTGTTAAGGAAGTAGAGGACATTCATTTCTAGAGGTTGGATGTTTTCTTTAATTTTCAGTATTTTTTCATCAGGTTAAGAGAAAAAAACTGAGGGGTCACCATACTCATTAAAAAATATGGCAGACAAATGCATGTATACCACTTAGAATTTTTTGTTGCTTGATGCTCAAAAAATCAAACTTCCCGAGGTCATATGTTTCCCATTTTGAACACATATAGTTCATTTTGAATATGTGATAAAAACAGGGGGCACCGTGCTTTCGTAGATAATATTAGTGGTATAACAGATAATCTGAGCCTTTCCAGTAAGGGGTGGGGCGAGGAATCGAAGTGGGGGGAGGTGAATATTTTTGGAGGTTCATTTATTAGCCATTTACAATTTTCCTTTTTGTTGAAAGTGACTTTTGGGGATTCCAGGGGCATCATTTTCAACCTCGGGAGCACTTAGCACTCTTGTTGAATCTAAAGTGCCAACTTTTTGGTCAGTCATATCACACTATTGAACCACCAGTGAAACGTATAAAAGGTTCTATTGTGCCTTTTGTTGAGTTTTGTCCCATTTTGGGATGCCTGGGTTCTTTTGTTAGGAAATTCAGCTTGTTTAAAGCAAATCGATAAATCACCATGCTGCAGTCCCATAAGAGCAGGCAAATGAACGTCTTCTACTCCCTTAAGGTCGGAATATCAAGCACTGCGATAAATGAGTCGACACTGGGCGCCACAGAGTAGTACGACTGGTTATCGTTCTAACGATCATGCTTTAAAATTACCTGGGGTTAAACTTCCATGGTGATAATTTGTGGTGAATATTGTGCTTGGTAAAGAGTAATATTGCCACAAGTTTATTGCCCCACCAGAATGGACAATTTTAAGCGGATATTAAGGAATATACTGATAAAAATCAAAATAGACATCGTGATTTGAAAGATCGGTTTGAGTACAACGCCGTCGGTGCTGTTTTATATCACTGACCAGGTTTTGCCGTGTGGGACCTGATGTGTCTGGTATCATTGCAAATCGCGACTACGACACTATTTCGAGTAACGACTAGACGTTTATCTCCGTTTATTTCAGACATGTATTTTGTTACATGATATATATGATATTATGGACTAAAAAAATCAGTATGATCGAGGGCTATCTGACGAGTGTTCCCACTGATTCATATACACTTTATTATAGCATACTGTGTTCGGTGTATGAACATTTCGTATATAAATTAATGGATCATAAATTAGTAACAGCCTGAATACTGGAAGCCTATACTCTGCACATAGGAAAATCGTATCGAAGTTTGTGGGATTTATTCAATCATTATAATAAATTGGAGCGATATGTCAAGATGTGCGAAACATTGACGACGTCTGGCGAATAAAAAGCAACCATATGACTCTACAGGAAAGTATTCCCCGACACCTAACATTCAGACCTGATAATACGGTGGATTCTCGGACGTAGCCTTAGTATCTGAGCGCGCTTTTACCGTTAGAATTAGGTGAGAATGAGAGGAAACACGGAGAAGTACATGTTCAGTTGATTACACACTTAGACAGGGATAAACCAAACTTGGTAGTCGTCAATAGTTAGGGTTCTACGACTGGAAATATTACTTGAGATTACACAGTACATATGTTTGGTCATGAACGCCAGCTATATATGGGAAGAAGAAGAGAAACACTAATTGCATACGGTTTCTGCAAATGGATTGTCCTAGAGATATGCACATATGAGCGACAGTATACATTATTTGTATACACAAATTAATGCCAAGATTCGAAAATTTATAGTTTTGAAGAGTGTTTCTGTGTTTCCTGTAAGGTCTTGGGGCGAATCTATAATCACTATTTCAATCTTTTCAGCCGACCTGTGTTTCCATGATAGACTCACACTGTTATAAATTACCGTTATTTCACAGTGAATGTATGTTGGAGTTAACAGTACATTTAATCGTAAAAACATTAACCCTATCTGGCCTGGGCGATCTTCAGTATATTATATAGGATGCCATGTCTGACATTATTCGTTCGAATTATTTCATCAACTCGTCAGATTTGCAATGTCCATTTTTTTTATTGGGATCCAGTTTTTCCAAGCTTAGAAAATTTTTGATAGATTTGTTAGCGTTGCCATTAAAAAGTGTATCAATGTTTCTTGGCTATGGTGTGGGAGCTAGCTTTGCTTAAAGGGAAGGATCATATTATGGCCTGTAATAAGCGAAACACTAAATGTATTATCATGATATCACAACTGCACGCTAAAGTTCGCAACATATAAAACTTACTCAACAACTGTCAAAACTTTAACATTAAATAGCCTACATCGAGGCTCTTTCGTTATAAAAAAAACATCTTCACCGAACCACTTCTTTCGAAGATATTTTGGTCCTGGGTATCGCACATATTAAACCAAACAGATTTCCAGTCCCTATTCCAAGCATCAAAAGCTTCCATTCCAGCTTCAAGTTTGTTTGCTTTGCTGAAAGCTATGGAAATTTTTCGCATGAGCATTTGTCTGTCTGCATTATAGGAAGAGGTTTAACATATAATCGACGCTATAAAACTATTTCTCCCAGAATAAAGTAGCATAAGGGAATTGCGGGAGTTCTCATTTATCAATTGGTGACCTGGAGCGAAATGCTCTGATCCACGCAATATTGTTTTTGCAATTACAGGAATTCCATACGGCTTTAATGGCGTTTACAGCGTAACCTTAGATAAATGGGTCGTTCTGTCAAATCTGACATTTGTGCAACGAAGAAGAATGATACCAAAAGTAATCTGGGCGATGAGATACTGGAAGTTACAGAGCTGTAGACTTGAGTTTATAACTATACCACCCGGAAGAGTTAACCAGTCCTGCTACATGTATATAAATATGTCTGTCTCGACTTATCAGGACATGCATTGATTTGATATGATACGATCAGGGCGTTCAACAAGCTCCTCGTTCCCAAAGATATTTTAACGACGGCATTTATGATCCATGTAAATCATACATTGTAAATACATGCAAAATTTATGAGTTTCCTATGTACGTGTAGACAACGCACACAGGATTGTAAACGATCTCTGGCCAATTTATAAAGTACAAATTGTATCAAATCTATCGGAATGAATTCAACCCACTATTGGGAGGACGATAATTCCAGCGTAAGGTTTAGGTGGTATTAGATGACTTCATTCCACGCCCCCCCCCCCCCACCGTTGCATGTTATGGCTTACTTGGAAAACATGTGTAATGTGGGGTTATTGCCACTCAAGTTTTTCCACATGAACATCAACAATAAAAGCGTGGCTGAGATACAACGCATCACAGGAATCAGTTCTGCTTCTAGGTTGTTGTGTTGTGGGGTCATATGACATCTTGTCAGTACATAGGAATCTTTCCCACCATCATTGTATACGGATTTTAATGAATATTGCGAACAGCTCTATTGTTGCTAATAGACATTTTGATTTTCATTAGTCATTGGTGGTTGTATGGTTTATTTTTACTCGCTCTTTGGTCGCTGCCAAATGGACTTCTACAGCTATAGGATAGTTTAACCCTAGCTGGCCTGGGTGTTTTGGGACCTGTTGTGGCCTGGGGGGGGGGGGGCATTTCCCCCCTTCTCCCTCTTAATTATTTTTCTTACCCCTTGAGCTAGGGAACTGAAATTTACCACACTATACCCTTGGGTCAAGCTCTACCAGAAAAAGTCCAAGGTGGCCGCTTTGATGACGTTACAGTGACGTCATTTTCAAAAACGGCATTTTTTGGTCGATTTTTCAGTTAGATTTTCCGAATTTTTTATTTATGCAATTACTTCGCAAAAACTGCATGGTAAATTAGTAAATATTAATGTGATGTGAAATAAAATAGTTTTTGCCCGCTTTTCATCGCGGAAAAGCAGAAATTTTGAAGAAATATGACAAAAACATCACTTTTCTGGGACCTCACGTGGCCGCCATCTTGAATTTCCCCATGATCCTCTACTTGGGGGGGGGGGTATGCAAATAGGCTCAAAATGACCCCAATATGACAAACTATAAAGTCACGGAGTTTCAGCTCTCCATGTTTTGCTGTTCCGGCGATAGCGCAGAAAGTTTGGTAGGGGAGGGGGGGGGGGCTATTCTCCCAGGCCAGGTAGGGTTAAAATATACATACGTAAGTTGTCCGATGTGCTTGAGCCCAGGTTTCTATCGCCATCATCTCTTTGGGTTTAGATTTTGCAATGTCTGAGGTGAAATTTGAAAAAGAGGTCAAAATCGAAGAGAACATTTTTCTCGATCGACTGATCTCTAGCTGTTACGTTTATGAAGTCAAATATCAATTTCTTTAGTTCTGCACAAAAAGTTATGTGTCTTACAGAAAAATAGCTAAGTTTTATTTAACTAAAACCATTTAGTATGTAGGTAACTATTATATCCAATTTATTTTTAGGATGGCACTTTCGTCATAAAGCACAAATACTGTGCTAGATGGGCCAGTCCCTAACGAGACGCGAGCCCGCGCAATCAGCGTTAAGGTTTACCACCGAATCGTCAGCAGTAAAGGTGGTCGAGAGGCTTAGATTCGTATAGACCGATTGCATTTACTGCTGGAGATTTTGTGCCATTTTGTAGGTGCAGTGTTCGAGTCCCGTAAGGAACGGCCCATCCAGCACAAATATTTGTGTGTTACCAAGAAAGTGTCATCCTAAAAAATAATTGGATATAAATTTTTATATTGTAAAATGCTAAAGAAGTTTCGCCCACGTAAACGTAATTTCTCCTTACAAACTTTAGCTCGGCTGCATATAATGATATCGATATTTGACATACTACACCATATAGTTTGTTAATCTTGACTACCACATATGATAAAATGGTAGGAATCATTTCACCATCCAGATGTGATTAAATAGAACATTCACGTACAGGGAAGGAACGGGATAGCCTGTTTCTTCAACCATATTAGTCGATGTTCGACAGTGACTGGTCCGGCAAATGTTAGATATTTACAGTTCTTTTCACTTTTGTCCAGTGATGTGTACATGCTCTATTCAGCTTTGTCGTTTTAGTACTAGACTACCTACAGTGTAAATGGTGAATTTGAAAACAAATTATGCGTAATCAATGACCGCCTTTGAAGGTAATCGAATAACCATATTCATGCATTTCTAATTGGAAATGGTATTGCGGTCGTGAGCTTGCCAGCACGAATTATGGGTGAATGTTTATGCGTTTGAATGCATGCCATTGAATCAAATGCTAATATTGTGTTCCTGGTACGAGCAGATTTAAATGTTCGTGATCCAAATAATTTGATGGTCCGCTTTAACCCTATCTGGCCTGGGCGATTTGGGGTGTACCGCAGCCTGGAAGGGGGAAAGTGCCCCCCCCCCCTAAATAATATGACGTCATTTTCAAGAAGAGCATTTTTGGACGATTTTTGGTCAAAATCTTCGAAATTATTTTTTTTTGTTTTTTTTCTTCGCAAAAACTGCATGATAAATTAGTAAATAATAATCTGATATGAAATAAAATAAGTTTTACCCACTTTTCTATAGAGAAAAGCAAAATTTTTGAAGAAATATGACGAAAACATCACTTTTTCTGGTACCCCACATGGTCGCCATTTTGAATTTACCCATGATCCTCTGCTCGTGATGTTATGCAAAATGACCCCAATATGATAGCCTATAACGTCACGAAGTTTCAGCTATCCTTTTTTGGCGTTCCGGAGATATCGCCGAAAGTTTGGTTAGGGGGGGGAGCATTTTAGACCCCCCTCCCCCATGACTGGTAGGGTTAATGGAGGAAGGGAGGGAGGGGGGGAATCAGGGGATGTTTTTAGGTGATGCTAAGGCATATTGTTTCAGTAAAATGCATAGAATCGCGTTGAATCAACATGCTGAATTTCTGTGTAATTTTTGAAGAAATATGGCGAAAACATCATTTCTTTGGTACCCCCATGGCCGCCATTTTGAATTTACCCATGATCCTCTGCTCGGGGGGTCATGCAAATAGGCTCAAAATGACCTCAATATGATAATCGGAAAAGTCACGGAGTTTCAGATCTCAAGTTTTGTTGTTCCGGAGATGCGAGCCAAAAACCAAAAACCCCAAAACCCCCCAGGCCAGGTAGGGTTAATGCAACAATAAAGGGTTAGACAACTTGCATTGGTATACAAATCAGTCTCTCTGCAGGTGCACTTTTTTGCTGACATAAACATTAAACGCAGGAATTGATCAAACTTGTATGAACAGACATACTACATACTATTCTGTCTTTCTGCGATAACTTGGTCGCATGACATGCACATGAGTTTTATAATAATCAAGCTAAATATGCTAAACAGCCTATTTTGCCAATTTTTAGCGTCTCAGACGAGGGATTTCCAATCATAGCAAACTTATGCCTACGTTAACCAAAACGATACTTCGAAGTAAAGCAGATCATCCTTGTCATAGAACAGAAACACCTGACGGATTTTTGGTTAACGTAATCATAGTTTTGCGATGATGCAAAATCCCTCATGAAAAATGCTAAGTATTGACAAGATAGGCTGTTTAGCATATTTTGCCTGCTTATATAAAACTTATGCGCATGTCATGCAACCAACTTTTCATAGGATGACAGAGTACCGTTTAACCTACTCGTTCTTACAAACTCGAGCAATTTCTGCGCTTAAACATTTTTCAACAAACAATGCCCCTACCCGGGAATGCAATTGTATAATAGTGCAAAGGGTCATTTGTCTGAAACAAATTAGGTCAAATATCATTGTAACACTGTCGGTAAATATGCTCATTCAATATATCATATATATCCATATGTCACCAAGGACAGAACGGCTATTAGTCTAGAGGTAACAACACGAAATCTCGCCAACACGACCTGGATTCGATATCGCGCGGTGTCGGTCGTATGTTGGATTGAGGTTCTGGTCCCAAACTGTGTGTTTCAATATACGAGTGGTACTGCCGCTTCACTCCCTACCGATCTTCAACATAGTTTATTATTGTTATTATCAAAGAGAGTCAGAGTGGAGGTGGTATAGACATAGGATCCAAGAAAGACGTTTGTTTTAGCACCTATCATAACACAAACAGATGTGTTTAAATTTAGTCAACAGTTAACACTTCAATGGTTGACACACACGAAGATTCCTTGGAAATTTGAATGCTAAATGTGTTAGATATACCTTCTAAGACTAAAATGCACACTATCATTTGTAAGTGTAAACCATCAACACTCTATTACACCTCACTGATATACTCTCAATACTTTTTGATGTTTTCTCCCCGACGATACACTCAGTTAACTCAGATAGAACACTTAAAGGAGTAGAATACCGTACACACTTTATAGAAGTAAACCAACATCAAGATGTTACAATGTATCCACTAATTGGCAGAATTTTATAGAATTAACAATATATTACCCTTTAGCTTGCAACTCTTGAACACATTTCATTGTGTTGTTTTGATTTATGTCGCATTGCCACGATTCAAATTTAACAACTGTATACTTGAATATGCACACCTTTGACATGTTTTTCCTTGATGTGTATGAACTGCACGCGAAAAAGAATATCTATATATGCCTTGGACAGCAAAATGCATTAATACTTCCAGACTCTAAAATAATGACAATTTGTTTTTGTCCCCCGCCGCAACGCGGCCGGGGACTTTAAAATGGTTCTTGCTTCTATGTGTCCGTGCATGCACGGACATGTCCGTGCAAATACTTCGTAAGCAATAACTTCTAAATGCTTTGTCGGATTCCTCCGAAATTTTTCATCTGCATTCTTTGCGACAAGACGTCTCTTGGTATTATGTTTCAGCAAGATCCGCCTGTAGGTGGCACCACTGGGGTCTTGCTTCTATGTGTCCGTGCATGCACGGACATGTCCGTGCAAATACTTCGTAAACAATAATTTCTAAATGCTTTGTCGGATTCCTCCGAAATTTGGCATCTGCATTCTTTGCGACAAGACGTCTCTTGGTATTACGTTTCAGCAAGATCCGCCTGTAGGTGGCGCCACTGGGGTCTTGCTTCTATGCATGCACGGACATGTCCGTGCAAATACTTCGTAAGCAATAACTTCTAAATGCTTTCTCGGATTCCTCCGAAATTTGGCATCTGCATTCTTTGCGACAAGACGTCTCTTGGTATTATGTTTCAGCAAGATCCGCCTGTAGGTGGCGCCACTGGGTCTTGTTCCAATCTTTAGTGCATGTCCGTGCAAATACTTCGTAAGCGATAACTCCTAAATGCTTTGTCGGATTCCTCCGAAATTTGGCATTTGCATTCTTTGCGACAAGACGTCTGTTGGTATTTCGTTTCAGCAAGATCCGCTGTAGGTGGCGCCACTGGGTCTTGTTCCAATCTTTAGTGCATGTCCGTGGATGTTCGTGCAAATGCTTCGTAAGCGAAAACTCCTAAATGCTTTGTCGGATTCCTTCGAAATTTGGCATCTGCATTCTTTGCGACAAGACGTCTGTTGGTATTACGTTTCAGCAAGATCCGCCTGTAGGTGGCGCCACTGGGTCTTGTTCCAATATTTAGTGCATGTCCGTGCAAATTCTGCGTAAGCGATAACTCCTAAATGCTTTGTCGGATTCCTCCGAAATTTGGCATCTGCATTCTTTGCGACAAGACGTCGCTGGTATTACGTTTCAGCAAGATCCGCCTGTAGGTGGCGCCACTGGGTCTTGTTCCAATCTTTAATGCATGTCCGTTCATGTTTGTTCAAATCCTTCGCGAGCGATAACTTTCGAACAATTTGTCGGATTTCTTCGAAATTTGGTAAATGCATTCCCTGCGACAAAACACCGTTGGTGATGCGTTTCAGCAAAATCCACCCGGAGGTGGCGCCACTAGAGTTCATTCCATTATTCCATGCTGCAAGTGATAACTTAGAAACACTTGGTCGAATTTCTTTGAAATATCCTACATATGTACCTGTCTGGGTAACATGAGAAACGTTGCGGCTCATCGGATTCTTCTCAAATTTGGCATGCATTTACCATGCCAGGAGCTGTTGCTTGGGATTGCCTTTCGCTCACTTGCACTCACAGGTGGCGCCACCTGGTGGCAACATCACAAATTTGTTTCCGGGTAATAACTTGAGAACTGACCATCGGATTCTTCTCAAATTTTGTATGAATGTACCGTGACATAAGATGTCGCTTGATAATGCATTTCACTGACTTGCGCCTAGAGGTGGCGTCACCTGGTGTCAAAATCTAAATTTGGTTTCTGGGCAATAACTTGAGGACCCTCATCGGATTCTTCTCAAATTTGGTATGCAGATGTCCCCACGATACCATGTTCCTTGGGATTGTATTTTTCCCGCTTCTGCCTACAGGTGGCGTCTCCTGGTGGAAAAATTTGTTTCCGGGCAATAATTTGGCAACTGCTCATCAGATTATTCTCAAATTTTGTATTCATATGTGACCCGCCCCAAATAACATGAACACCGGTGGGCATCTAGTACCGGCAATAACTTGACTCGAGGACCCCTCTTCAGAGTCTCAAAGTTCATATGCCGATACCATGACATGAGATGTCATTTGGGATTGTGTTTTGCCTGCTTGCACCTACAGGTGGTGACTCCTTGTGGCAAAGTCTAAATTTGGTTTCTGGGCAATAGGTTGAGGATGCCTTCATATTCTTGTCAAATTTAGTTTGCAGATAATATGCCATGAGTTGTCTCTTGGGGTTGCATTTCGGTTACATAATTTTCATGCTACATGGTAAAGAAAATATATTACAGTAGCAATCAACATTCAGTCAGCCATTCGGAGTTGATCTCAAAACCTGGGAAGGTGGAAAGACCCCTCTGCTTCTTACGCCTGTGAAGTAGCTGTTGCCATCCTCATGAATATCTTCTGAAACCGACAGCGCTTATAAATATTGCTGCCATTTTGGCGGGGGGACCTAGCATCCTCTGGCTGCTTGTGAAATGTAACTCCGAATTATTTCCGTACACACAGATATTCGTGATTCAATGTTAATACATTCGTATTGTATTACACATTTATGTATCAACCAGATTATTTTGCATAGCATAATAAGCCTAGGGGGTGAGGGCGGGGACGGGGGGGGGGGGGAACTAGGCTAGAACATTTCTGTAAATTCCAGACCAATTCCTGTCTTCCATGAACGTATATATATTAGTATTGGTATTTTTCCGTTCTCTATATGTCAGCTAAAATGTATATTTGCTCACGGACGCGAGTTATATAAAGCGCGAAAAAGAAAAACATTAATTACGTACGGTTCCTGCAAATGGATTTTTATCCCACAGATATATACTCTGAATGAGCGAGAGCAAACACAATTTCTATACAGCAATTAATGCCAAAGATACGCACGTTATACGTGTGAAGAGTGTTTCCGTGTTTTTGATGCGTCTTGGGGCGAATCTATAATCACAATTTCAACTCGTTCAGACGATCCGGGTTTCCAATAACCACTCTGGTCAGAAAAAAAGAAACTATGCCGGAATTAATTAAGTTTGGCAAATAAGTCACCTTTTAATTTATTTAATTTATTTAGCTTGTCAATGCTTAATGAATACGCGGTTTATCCAAAAATGTCGCAGATAAGAGCCAAATTTAGGTAATTCTGCTGAGATATCATAGTTCAACTAACATTGGGTCATCGTCTTCCTAGTTCTGTCCAGCCAAGATTTGGACAGGGAACTACGCAGGATAATCTGTTTCTTTCTTTCGCACGACTATAGTAAATCATCTATGGTTAGGCGAGACATTTCCAACATAAAATACCATTACTTGACTATATAATCTCCGAAGTTGACTAGCTTTACTTATCTTAAATAATTGTGTGCGTCGGTCTTGACCACAAAGACAGCCGAAATTGAGTGTGGTCGAGCCGTACTGTATAGAGAAAGGTGTTTTCTGGTAGAAATTTCTGCTCCTGAGATCAAGACTCATCAGACGGTCCCGTCATTGTGACAGGAACAGTGTAAGCGCATTCGCGACTGCTCGCCCTATTGCGTTGAACTCAGTTGACCTCGCGCATTAATGGTTTTGAGATCTTATAGCACTCAAATGTATATCGTGACCCGCCGGACGTGTACGCACTTTACGAAGTGTGTTATTCCACCTAGTCCTCGTTTTATTTTTTCTTTATCAAGAGATAAAATAAATATCTAAATGAAAAAAGAAAATATTACTTTGGTTTTGCCACCGAAAGATGCCGTCTAACTTGAGGTGTTTCTCCTGGTTTTTCATCTCAATCGATCTCCTTGGCAAGGCAATCGATCTCCTTGGCAAGGAAACTCCCACAGCTGACATGCGCTGTTCGTAGTTTCGGTGTGATACTGTGCTTGAAAGAAGTTTCAACAGAGGAGACCGTGTTGAGTGAGTGTTAGCGGGCGATGGACAACTAATTTGAATAAATGCCCGAATGTTTCCGGTCATTATTGGTATTAGATTGTGGCCTCGTTAGAATGATCACATGGACCCGAAAGCTCTGTGTATTTTCAAGGGCAGGCAGACCTTTGTCAATGTCAACGTTTCTTACAGCTTGCGTTAATATCAGGTTGCACATGCGATTATTACACCAAGCAAATTTCCTTAATCTGATCGTGAGCGAATTCGGAGTCTCCATTCTTGGTCCAATGATGAACGTCAGACAGCTTGATTTAGGTTGTATTTGTCTGGGTGACTGCAGAGATTTATCATACAATTATGGCCATTCAAAGCTCCAAAATGTGCCAGAATAAAAATAACTTTTGGGAATCGCAGCAGTTCAAATTCAGCATTGTATGCCTATGCACACATTGGTGGCCCCCAGAGTGATGTTCTAATCGGCACACTATTCTATTTGCAATTACAGAGATTCCCTGCGGATCGGGTAATGGCGTTCACATCGTAACCGTACCCACACCATTCCTGTAATCTATAAGTGGTGTATAACGAAGTATATTCAAATGAAGTCAATTCTCGCACTGAAACGCCAATTCACTGGTATTGTGGAATATACTGGGCTGATCGTGGCAATACAAGACAGCTGCGGTTTATTTTATCCGGTTTAGATTGAAAATGTTAAATAAGGCCATTGATGACAAACAAACAGAACAATACATTAAAAAAAGCAACTATATTTTGAAAACGATTAGATTAAATATAAAAAAGTATTGCAATGACCCAAAACAGTCCATACTATTAAGAAATACTTAAAAGGACAGATGTCTAAGAGTACACTTTTCAATGAAGTAGATGGAGTCTGGGTATACTGGATGTTTAAAGCTTGTTGAACGCAGAAGAATAGGAAGGGACCATTTCCTAGTTACACTCGTGTATAACCCAGTTTGTACAGAAAGTCCGGATCGACGTCCGGGTTCCAGGATGTTAAAGAAAAATGGGTTTTTAATTGTCGATAATATTCAATGGCGTAGAGTCCATCACAAAACAATATGGATTAAATACCTCGTGTACATATACATACATGTAATTAGATAAATCTTTCAGACTTCATCTATTTTTGTACTCGAATCTTCTGTTATCTGAAGAATCCTGATAATCTAGATTGATGTTTTCTCCCCAGGAAACCATATGGATTTACCGTTGTAAATATTTATTTCGAAACGGCCAATCTAATAATTCACAGACAAGTCCTGGTGGATCTTTCACACTTTATGTACGACGTATGAGGCGCTTTGATTTTCTTTCTATTCGTTCATGAGGAACAGTGTAACTGGTAATATTCGAGACTTAATAGAAGAACTATCTGATAAGAGGATAATGATGACAGAGATACGAAATGTTAAAAGGGTCATCCATCAGGGGATGGCAGGACGTGCTAACATTCTAGAGTAATGTACAAAATGAGAGAAATTAGAGGAAGAGCCATGCACCAGATCGTGTTTGCTGTTTAATCATGCAATTTACGGACAGACATTAGAACTAGAATAATGAACATTTACAGAAACTCTATGATTGGCTGGATCTTCTCACAACTTTATCTACAGACCAATCAAAATCCGGGATTTCTTTTTGAAGTATTATAACACTGGAAGATATCCCGTGTTGCCTTGTTGTTTCTATAACAGCAAGTGTCAGATCCGACATCTAATATTCAGACGACGTACAGAAAAGAATTTCCGCGTCAATAATCGACTTGGCACCAATCCCAAATGTGTATGAAATAAAAGTAATAAAAATACAATATGGTTTCCTACAAGAGATAAGCGGTAGTAGTGTATATACAGCAGTTAAAGCCATATTTTACCCGGATGTAACTATGACGTCACAACTGGTTGGTTTTGTAACGAGGGTTTTGATTGGTTGAATTGTAAGTGTTGTCGGCCATGTTGTAAAGCAAGATGGCGGCGTGGTTCGGGCATGTTCGGGCATGTTCGGGCAAAAAAAAAGTTCCGGCAAAAAAAAAAAAAAAAAATGTATTCATGCGCGGTGATGCGGTTTGGCCGTGGTTTTGGCGGTGATTCGGTCTCGGGAAAAAGCTTCCGCGGAGAAAAAGTAGTCCCTAGATAAAATGGTCCGATGGGGTCGAGTGAGGTATCAAAGTGAAGGTTAGGTGAAGGAGCATCTAATGGGCTGGGTGTGGGGTTGAAATATCGTCATTCTGCGCATGCGCGGCGGCCGAAGGGTATGAAAATAGCCTTTTTGGAGCTAGGGGAGCCCCTAAGGGTCCGATGGGGTCGAGTGAGGTATCAAATTGAAGGTTAGGTGAAGGGGCATCTGATGGGCTGGGCGCGGGGTTGAACTATCGGCATTCTGCGCATGCGCGGAGGCCAAAGGGTATGAAAATAGCCTTTTTGGAGCTAGGAGATTGACTACTGGTCCAGTGGGGTCGAGTGAGGTATCGATGTGAAGCATTCGTGAAGGGGCATCTGATGGGCTGGGTGTGGGGTTGAAATATCGGCATTCTGCGCATGCGCGGTGGCCCAAGGGTATGGAAATAGCGGTTTTGGAGCTAGGGAGTCCCTAATGGGCCAATGGAGTCGTATGAGGTATCAAAGTGAAGCATTCGTGAAGGGGCATCTGATGGACTGGGTGTGGGGTTGAACTATCGGCATTCTGCGCATGCGTGGTGGGCCAAGGGTATGGAAATAGCCGTGTTGGAGCTAGGGGAGCCCGTAATGGACCAATGGGGTCGAGTGAGGTATCAAAGTGAAGCATTCGTGAAGGGGCATCTGATGGGCTGGATATGGGGTTGAACTATCGGCATTCTGCGCATGCGCGGTGGCCCAAGGGTATGGAAATAGCCGTGTTGGGAGCTAGGGCAGCCCCTAATGGACCAATGGGGTCGAGTGAGGTATCAAAGTGAAGCTTATGTGAAGGGGCATCTGATGGGCTGGGTGTGGGGTTGAACTATCGGCATTCTGCGCATGCGCGGTGGCCCAAGTGTATGAAAATAGCCGTGTTGGGATGTAGGGGAGCCCCTAATGCACCAATGGGGTCGAGTGAGGTATCTAAGTGAAGCATTCGTGAAGGGGCATCTGATGGGTTGGGTGTGCGGTAGGAATATCATTCTGCGCATGCGCAGATGCAATACGGAGGTCTCGTCCAATCAGAAGCGAGTATTTCAAATCCGTCCCAGAGCTCTCGTCCAATCAGAAGCGAGTATTTTGACCCGGTGCATTATGGGACATATCCAAGGTGGCGGCACGTATGTTCAAGATGGCGGCACATCCGGTGTCGAAAACTGGCCATTTTGTCGGATGTGGTCACTCAGTGTCGAAAACTGGACCCTGTATGACGTCACTTCCGGGTTTTTCACTAAAAACTACCTCCAAACATAGAAGAGTTCCTAATGTTTCCTCTTAGACGTCCGTATGTTCAATCGCCGGTGTGTTTTGTGTTTTCCCGCCCCGCCCCAGCGCCCCGCAGCGCGAGCGCGCGCGCGAGTTCTCCGGAAGTGCGCGTCATCCCCGGCAGTGCGCGCGCGCGGACGCGGGTCAAAAGGTCAAAGGGTCACCTCCAGGTCAGACGGTCCAATGTCCAATGAGACAATGTTGCGAGGTGTGAGTGAGTGCAAGAATGTATTCATCCGCGGTGATGCAGTCATGTCTGGCGGTGATTCGGTCTCGGGAAAAAGCTTCCTTGCCCAATGCCTACGGACTTTAACGAAGATACACGGACTTTAACGAAAAGACACGGACGTACACGAAAAGACGCGAAGGTGAACGCCATTGTGGGAAACCTCCCACAGACAGGTCAGTACATGCATTTCTATGTTGTTCACGCATAATAAAAGGATTGATCTGTAATCTGTGTTGTTGTTGTTGCTCCCTTTTTTTGGACTAACCCATCAGAATAGTACGTATCACGGACTATACCCGTAGAGCTACATCTGGTCTATAAAACACGTCCCTCTGGATCCCACACCTTCATTTCTACAGAGCCATGGCGGAGACCCAGCCCCATGCGACTCGCATTTTACAGTATGCCACCGTGGTGAATTCATTCACGGGTTACCGAGCAGTGGTCCGGTCCATGTTTGCAGATGGCGACGACAACGAGGGACGACGCCAGATCCTGAACGAGTTCACAGAAGCGGTCCTCCACAGAGTGCACTCGATGGAGAGGCGTGCCATCACTCACCACTACTGGACTATGACAGCCATCCTTGATGCTCGGGCTATGGACCACGAGCGCTCACGCCGCAACCAGCACCGGCTGGTTGGCCTCATACTAGTCTGTGCCCTATTCACCCTGGCGCTGTGGTATTGACACTATAAATACCAGGGTCAGACAGAGTGTGTCATTCACCGTTCGACATTTGGACCAAGCATGTCATCCGTCCTACGAGCCATCCTCCCCCTTACACCTTACCAGGTGGGATTATACGTTTATGAAGATTATGTGACTCTGGTGGAAGATAGTGGCGGGGATTGGAGGGCGTCCCCTGAGACTTTATCGAATACGGTGACACTACAGCGTGATGGGTGGACTAAGTTTAAACGGGTGTTGAGCGGAGAGTTAGACGGACACCTGATCCACCTGGACAAGGCCAACTACGTATACCATACTGCGCTCTACCCACGGGTGGGACGCTACCAAGAGCCGGCTCGAAGTTTCCTCCTAACTCCCTCTCTGTGGTCAGCCTTGGAGAAAATAGGCCCTCTGGTGGACCAGTTATTTATACCCGACGATCGATCACCCCACCAATTGGCATGGGCTCATGCTATCGAACACGCACTAGATGAACCTAATGAAAAAAAAGCGGATGGAGAAAATACTATATGTATAGAATGCGCAGAGGCTGGAATGACAGTGTCACCTCATGAAGCCACCCACACACACATGACGGGCCAGAACGATGAAGAAGAAGACAAAATCCGTGATGAAGCCGCGGGGCCAATGGCTGAACCCCATGAACAACTACATGAACCCGACGACGATGCCATTGATTACCCGGCTAGACTCAGTCAGCCCAATGACATGACCACCTGATCCTTCGATCTCACGGGGTTCTCCCTATAAATACGGGAGACAGTGAAATCTGGTACCATTCACGTACTGACCATGACGGAGCATATAGTACTGGCGTATTTCAGCTTGACCCCCGAGGTTTTCCTGCACGTGTATGCGGATAAGGTGGATATCATGGAGGAGGTGGTGGGAGACACGGACCCTACACAACCGTGCCCGGCTCACATTCGTCTGTCCCGGGAGGGCTGGACCAAATTCAAACGGGTGTTGTCTGGTGAACTGGACGGCGACCTCATCCACTTGTGTCACGATGTGTACATTCGACGCGGCCCTTTCTTTGCTCAATTGGCTCGGCTAGATGGAGGTACAGGGCATTTTACCCTTCACCCTGATCTATGGTCTGCATTGGAAGATGCCGTGGTGGATGTGGATGAAGTGCTTATCAAGCGGTCATCAGACGAGTTGGACTGGTCATTGACCATGGCCACTGTGGAAGTCCACGAAGAAAATCAGAAAGAAACTCAGGCCCAAGATATATCCGTTATAAATAAACGATAGAGCCAGGGTCCATCATCATTTTGTCACCATGAAGCGCTGGGAGAAGGTGTTGGATAACTTATACTACAGTCCCGACAGTCCGGCAGCCTATAGTGCATTGTCGGCTCTCTATCGAGCGGCCAAACCCCAGGGGTACAACGTGCCCAAGTCCGAGATTGGTTAAGAAGACAAGACACCTATACCTTACATCGATCTGTCCGTCGCCATTTTCTACGGAACCGGGTCATCGTGGGAGGGATAGATGCCCAGTGGCAAGCGGATTTGGTGGATATGAGCGCCTTTGCCAAACACAACGATGAGAATCGGTATATCTTGACGTGCATCGATATCCTATCCAAGTATGCGTGGGTGGTACCCATCCGGACGAAAACGGGGGCGAATCTCATAGCGGCGTTCACAGACATCTTCAAGACCGGGCGCAAACCTTTGTATTTGCAAACCGACGAAGGCACGGAATTCCTCAACAGACCGTTTCAAGCCTTTCTCAAGAAACAGAAGGTGTTTTTCTTCCATACGTACAACGAGACCAAGGCTTCCGTGGTGGAGAGGTTCAACAGGACATTCAAAGGCCGCATGTAAAAATATTTCACCTATAAGAATACAAGGCGGTACATCGATGTTCTCCCGAAACTGGTGAGGGGTTACAATCGAGCCTATCATCGAAGTATAGAGAGAGCCCCATTACCGTGACCCAACGCAATGAAGCCCAAGTCCGGCGTGTCTTGTACCCCAGGCCATCGCAGCGAACGACGAAGGCGGTGTACAAGGTCGGCGACCCTGTACGGATCAGTAAAGTCAAGGGCAAGTTCGAGAAAAGTTACTTGCCCAACTGGAGCGATGAGCACTTCCTGATTAAACGGCGCCTTCCCCGACAGCGGCGAGTCTATGAACTGGAAGATCTCCAAGGCGAAACGTTGCTGGGGACGTTTTACGACACGGAATTACAGCCTGTTGTAAAAACACAGCAAGACTACTACACGGTGGAGCAGATTTTGAAAACGGAACGTCGACGTGGCAAACTGTTTCATTTCGTAAAATGGCAAGGCTGGCCCAGTTCCTTCAATTCCTGGGTCGCGGCCAACCAGGTGAAACAACTATAAAGCCAGACACCACTGCCGTCCTCCTTCATTCCACGTCCGACCCCAGTGCTATGGACCAACAGCAGCTGCCTCCGAAGACAGCGTCTCGCAAAACGCGCAAAGCGCAAGTGGTCTTTGGGGTGCTATTGCTAACCCTGTTGAGTGTGTTGTACGGAGGTGTGTTTTACGACGTAACCTATGTCAGTACGTTACTTAACCAACTGAGAACACCAGCCATCAGTGAAACGGGTCTACAGAGAGCACCAGTCGTATCGAGCCCAGTCACCACCACCGCCACACCCCGCGTACAAGCCACGTCGAGCTCTACACTTACACCAAGTACACCTACTACGTCTCAAGACCCACCGGATTTCATCCCTCACAGTGAACCGACAACGACGACGACCACCCACGTTGTACCCACCCCCAGCACCATCTCTGGACGTGAACAGACAACGACGACCGACGTTGTACCC